>CACSLJ010000018.1:0-198151 GCA_902706625.1 Albugo laibachii | reverse complement strand
CTGTCCTGATGTACGCCACCTCTGTCACATTTCAACCATAATCGAGTATTTCCATTAGTGCGCCTTTTGGAAACAGAGTATCCTTGAGAATGATCAAAATTCTGAACACTCTGGATGAGCTCTTCAGAGGTGGAATACATGCGTTCAGGAGGAGGAAGCATGCTTTGGTTGGGCAAAGGGTAGCAATTCAGTAAACCGTCTCGATATGATATAATTATATAATTCGTGAAATTTGATTATAAGAACCAGGGGGAGGTCTACTAAGGGGTGCGTCAATTTGTGAATTTAGGGGTGTCATTTTAATAATTCCCTTTACTTTTACTTCTACCTACTTCTGCTCAAGTGCAGTCTACTTTTAACAGTGTAAATTCATCTATTAGCACTGTAATGACTCAGCAATCCAAGCATGCGTTGCAGATACACCACATCCGTAGGATCCAATATTTTGTTCGATTTTCTCTAGTACTTGTTGCAAATTCGCAATGCAAGTCTGCGGTCTCGGACGACTGATATAGATATGAGCAGTCGATACACTAGCAGGTACACAGAGCGGGGTGTGCAATAAATTCTCTATCAATAAGCGACGGTCATTTATCCGTCGGAAGGAAGCACCCAGTCGCTCTGGGAAATCTACTCTGGACTCTTATGCCTCCACTGAGGAGGCATGTCTACCTCTTTATAAGATATTTTTCTTATTCGTATCATAGTCGAGCGATTTTCAGTAATCAGAAGCTGCAAGAAGAAATTGGGAGTAGATACAAATTAGTTCAGCAATCAAATCATAATTAGCGTTAGCGGAAAACAGTAATATAATATACTTTAAGAATAATTTTCGATCTTAACTTCATGTCCACTTGGACCTTCATTCATCCCAAAAAGCACCTTAGTCGACGTACTTATCACTAGATCCCGTAGTATGTGCGGTCCATTTGACGTGGCTTCAAGGAATGTGTTTCCGAAATAGAATTCCAGCTAACTGGTACAGCCAAGATCACCTGCTCTTTCCGACTAAACAGGACCACCTCACAGTATTTAGATCATTGCTTCAATCGACGTTACGAGTAATTCATTTTTGATTTTAGTGAGAAAATCCTTAATTAATGTACACCACTCCTAGTCGTTTTATCTAGAATCAGTTGATAACTTAACAAAGCATGGCCGAAGAGCAGTCTTTTCAAACAACTCCCGTGGACACGCGCTTTCCAAACCAAAACCAGGCGCAACACTGCTGGTGAATAACACATGAGCTGATTTTGTGACTATTTTAATCATGCTTTGCCTTCCTAGGGCTCGTTACATTGAATATGTTCGTTGTGTAGCTCAACACGAAGATAACGACGATGAAGAAGAAATTTGCAAGCCTTTTTGGCAAAATGCAATCAGCATCTGTCCTAGCACTTGGGTAAGGGATGAATCAATTACATCTATTTCGTAATTTTCATCCTTTTCTCTTTAACAGACAGACAGATGGAAGGAAGAACGCGATGAAGGAACTTTCGCCGGGATTTAGTATCCATAGAACTTGTTATTATGGGTAATACAATACAGCTTGACGCTACTGTATTCTGCACAAAAGTCAAGTCAGTTTCCTCCTTAATGCAAATTTGTACTTCACGCAATAATGGCACTGCAAATCACAATACAAATTGTAATGCAGCTGGGGTCATGTCTTTCCAAGCAGCAAAGAAGGTGCCCTCGTTGGAAACCTTATAATATATGGACTTTAGGCTTAATTTACCGATACAAAGTCGACATTGTTTATTGCAACATTGGGTGTTCGTGCTCATTCTCGCAAATGACCGATGTAAGCATCTTTCAAGTTCGTGCTCAAATCCAATGCTAGCATTCAGGGGTTTGCTGATGCTGGTAAATAATGTATGAGGAAACAAAAAATGGTGATTATGGCGATGAATGTCAATTTCCTGCATGTACTTTAGAAATTACACTGGGTCTATCGATCGACCTGTGACAAGACGAAGGAGCGAACGCTATAGAGCAGAGAGATGGATGGAATGTATATTCGCATCGCAAGCTTCCCTTACTAACTGTTGGGTCAATAAACTTCATTTCCAGAAACTAATCGCTGTCTCATGTTCTCTAAGAGACATATCTGGCTACTGGATATTTGTTCACTCAATGCTTGGAGCAAGTAATTGGCAACGATCAGTATTCTCGAGAGATCACTCGAAAGCCATGCTGAGCCCTTTTTTATCGTAGAGGATACTACCCGTTTGATCGTTTTCTACAGCGGAGCGGGATCGGTGTCTTCGTGAAGAGACTTTGTATTCGCTCTTCCATCCGCAACAATAGACTCCGTCACCGCTTAAAAACAATACGGAATGCTTTTTTCGACATTGGAAGCCTAAAGCATTGGTCTGATGGACACGGCGGGGATACGAAGTGCACGGTGAAGTCTACGCTACAGCACAATCAGGTCAAATATTTCGCTTTTAGACTTGGTGAGCTTGATTCCTTGAAAATCACTTCCTTGTCTTGCTTGTTCCTTTCAAAATACAGAAGACGACGACTAGCGTTTAGCTGAGGCTCAAGTTGTAGCCGCACCGATGAAGGTGGGAAACCTCATGCGGTCGCCACTGATTGTAATGGCTTTCTTCAAATCCATGGAGGACGCTCATCAAAATGGAAACGCAATCCGTGCATCGTAAAAGTTATATTGTTTTGAGAGAACTATTTCTACAGAGGCACAAGAAGATGATCTCCTTGAAGGCTGCAATTGGTTCCACTGACGAATACAGCTTTGGCGTCAAACAGAACGAGATGACGTGAAGAGAGAGTTTATTTCGTTATGCTGCGTGATAGACTTATCTCTTGACCGAATTTTTATTTTTCCGCATTAGAACCAGTAACCTTACACTTGACCTTCGAAATGACTATGCAAAGCTCCCGCCTTTCCGTATACGAGTGCATTCAGCAATCAGGTAAGAAGCTCATTACTCAACGAGCGTTTTTGTTTTCTCCCAACTTGTTACGTGATCGCTCTAATCCAACCGCTTCATGTAAGGTAAGATCGACACGCACGGCATAATGCTTCTGACTCATAGGAGTTGACCCGAGGTTTCCCTATATTTCGGCATTTTCCCAACCTGATTGTACGCCGTTTGAATGGCTGCAAATGTCGCTGTAATGAGATTACGACCTGATGAGCATAAATGCCGAGACGCTTCAGATTAGAGATAGTGATGATTTGTACCACACCCGAAACGGCTTTAGGTCGAGCAGGATCCGGATTCATTTGTCGCTACCTCACAGTAGAAGGCACGTCACAAAAAAACGATATGATCCAAAGCAATACTAGCTAAGGCGCTCATTCAGCTTAAACTGCTCGCTATCATCTCCAGATATCAGTTGCTTCAGCATGAACCTCCGTCGAAATGTATCGACTTTTATCTCTTTTCATATCATCGATGGATCATGACGCTGATCATAAAGTAAATAGAAAATCCGGTCATCTCTCCATCCCAATTCTACGCTAAATCTCTTCCTTCGCTTCTAACGGACATAAACTTTCTAGCATGAGGCGACATCGTTTCTAAGTCGTGTATGTGTAACGCACTTTCCAATCCTTTTAAGACGCAAGTTATCCCTCGAATCGACCAAGCACGTGTATCAGCCCTACTTGCTTTTGTTGGGCAAAACCTGCTCTCTTCTCTGCGCTGACTTTTAGACAAACTGATGAGAAAAGCGACATACCAGTGCAGACCGATTATGTAATCGACAAGATATGCTTCCAGGACAGTCTGTAGATGCAGCGGCCATGTCTATCTGGGCACGTAACTTTTAAATTTCTCGGGCAGTTTCCATTGTAGTATGGAAGTTTGCTAAATATTTTGTATGATAACAGGATGTTGTCGCTGGTTACGTGCTGTGGACGTCCTGAAAATTGAGATATATTGTAATAAAAAACAGGTCTTGGCGAGAAATATCGCGGTAAAAGCCGGAGTGCTCAGACGCTTCCAATCTGGAGTATTCCATTACTTGAATAATTATGTAGACTGGGGCAAACGAGAAATAGGATAAAAATGAAAAATATAGTTGATGTCAATTCAGTGACACATAGGCATACTTCAAGAGCCTGGAGAGGAATTGTCGAGCTGCCGGTACAGATGTGCAAAGACTTCTACAAACGTCACATAAACGTTGGTACTAAAGGATTAGATGACTGGAGCCCACAATGAGACATTCTCTTTGTTTCAGCTTGTTGGTGACCTATATTCTTAAAGTCAGCAGCCGCCTACAAGATCAATATGTGGCAATCTTATCACATCCAAATTACGTACATTCAAGGACTTATCGACACATGTTCGTGTAAACGATGTCGCATTCGTTTTTGACGATTGATTCTCGCAACAAACGAGTACTTTTTCCAGTGTTCCCAAAGTTTTTGTTCTTTTGCCTGAGCACAAAGCTCATCGAAAATTGCGGTATTCCACGAGCTTTCCTTATCGATAGACAGTAAGGAATCTTTTGCTGTAGTCAAAGAAGCGAGAGCTTTAGATCTGGGTTCATCAAACACTTTATCCCAAAGATCCAAACTTATTTGAAGAAGCTTTTGTGCCAAGGTACTACAAACGCTCATGAGAACATGCACTTTAAACGAGCGACGCATACTACATACCGCACAGAGTTTTCCCTACGATCGTCCTTATTAAAATTTATTGCGTTCTCAAACATAAGAATCATATCATCACGAAATTCGATGGGTTTCGAGTACAAATTTTGCTTCAATTTCGAACGCATTGTTCGCAGATCCATTGGATTTTTTACAAAATCAAAGTAAGTCGGAATGTTGAGTGCTATCGGATCTACAGGTTCCAAAAATGGCCACGAAAACTCGTGAGAACTCAGTACATCGAGAATGTAAGAGCATTTTTCCACGTCCATCGTTCAACTGTGTGTAAATTGAATACCGTATTGTATATGTTAAGAGCAGCAACTACAGGGAGGAACATGTTGAAAGCAGATGTAACAGCATACCATAAGAGACACACGACCCGTGCGGGTTTCACCCATATCAGACCACGCGTGAACCGGACGCAAAATACCGCTTTCTTATCATTTTCTGCAAAATACAAACAATCAACGTTTCGAATTTTCTCGAATGGAAGGCGAGTAAGTCAAGTTTGACGAGACCAACAAGGTATTGCGAAGCGGATGTGTGCGGTGACTTTGGGAGTGGATTGAGTGAGTGCATGTCTCGCCTCAGCTAACGGACATGCGCATCTGAGGAATTCGAATGAGTTATTACTACTTGGGATGCTGTCAGCATGTGATATCAAGGTTTTGTTGTAGTTTTGACTTACATTGCTGAGCATTCGCGGATTTTGAGGAGCGCTTTTCAGCTACCTGCAGTATTCTTGCACGTAACTCTTCATTTTAGCGATATGAATAGTTTCAAATTTATACAACGCGTCGGTGTGTATCATTCCATCGATTGAGTAATTATACCCTTTGCCGAGTTTCTTCTTCGTGACTTTGGAACTTCTTCATGTAGGCGCCTACTATTCTTTCTCAGGATATGAAGCATCTTCTTGTACTTTGGGATGTGTTCCCGTGAACGATTTACATGAGAAATGAGTTGCAACGAATCTCCTGCATTCTTGCTTTTCTATAGATCCCAAAAATTCCTATACCAAATAATTCGGAAAATAGCTGTGCTAGTTGGGTGGCACAAAACAAAATCATCATTATGTTTATGATGAAGGAATCATTCTTGGCTTGACTTCGAAGAACACATACTGTACGGCAGCATCTATCCTAGCAATTCACCGTGTATATCACTTTTAATGAAGCTTTTACATCATTCCTCTTTGTAAGAAACAAATAATCGATTCCAGCTGCATCGATAGCACCCAAGATCGCACGCCTCGAAGTATACCGAGCGCTTTAAGTGGCAACTGTAATAAGCGCATAAATAATCATATCACATGGAAGTCACTAGTTGAAGCTTAACCAGGCCGATGAAGAGATACAGCCAAAGTGTTCCAATACTTTCATTAACACTGCCAAGTGCAGCACTGTCTAAAGCATCTTCCCAGCGGCATCGGTTATAGCGCCCAAGTCCACAGCCATCGATACTTTGACGCTTCCTTCTTACCCACGAATCTTTAACCGGTGTACGACCTTGTCTCGGGATTTCGCACACCAAGCTATGCTCTTCAGGTCCTGCATATGCTATATTATGTTATCTCGATGCAGCGGCGCATATCGGCTAGAGCGATATCACTAAAGCTCACTTACATCGGCATAAACCTCATAACCCTGACTGAGGCATCATTCGAAAATTGCACTTGAATAGGCGTTCCAAGACTATAAGGGGAGAAGTGTATCTCCTCCGTTTCAGTTCTTTTGTACCCTTGTACATAGCTCTTTTTAATTTTCACGTCTACTTAGCGGCAGTTGCTCCTTCTATCACTTTTCAGCCTAGAGTTCCAGCGTGCAATGCTTCCGTGCAGATTATGTTTACTTGCTTTTTATCTGCTTCTACATGCGCCCCTTTATGCATGAACAAATCAGGAATGTGCGTTATCTCAACGGAATGGTGACATTAGAGATAACCCAGCCATAGCGAGGCCGTATATTAGCTGATGAGCTATCCTGTGCGTATTTTTTGGTTGGATAATGCATTCTTGTGGAATTTCCTGCAGAATGTTCTGCGGAATACATTAGAACGAAATGCTACAAATTGTCAATCCTCCAAAACTATCTTTTCGACCCGTCAGGAAGCTGGAGAATTTATCCAATCACATCCTGATACTGTGTCTCAACACATTCTAGCATTTCCTCTGGAATTCTCTACTTTTTTTGCGCTAGCGCTACAGTACGTGGCTAGGTCTCTAATTGGGAAGAATAAAATTCGAACGATGATGCCCGACCAGGTTCCAAGAGAAAAAGGTTGCACTTGCTGTCTCTTTGACGATCACTGCCGGTCGCCTAACATACTGTATGAGCAAGTTTTTCATGTAGACCTCCATTTTTGAATGTACTTATTTGACCGACAAGTGATGTCAGTACCTTTCAAATACTTCTAGTTACATTCTAGTGTTAGCTTCGTTGTTATATGTATTGCATGACGATGTAGGGAAATTGCGCCCTAATACCTTCCCGATGATTGACTTGTCGTAAAAAGCGTGCTACTGTGTAATTTAGAATTGCCACCCTGCGCAATATCATAGACGACCATGAGTAATAACCTAGTTCGGGTTATTGTCATTGGACTGCACTGTATGTATTCATAAGTCGTCGTTCCAAATAAACCTGAGGTATGATCGAATCAATGGAAATTTTCAACGTCATCCAACACTGCGACACAATCCTCCTACTGTACACGATTTGATTCTGCCTGCTTTACGTTCCGCACATTTCAAATTGCTCTCTATCACAACTAACTATGGTGTCTGTGATCACTGCAGCGATTATCGCACTGATAGCGACCCGAAGCACCATCTCCTCTAATGCTGCGATTCCAACTTCAATATCGTCCGGGCAAATATCGGAGAGACGATCACTGATCCAGTCAGCGCGTTTAACCGGCTCAGCCGGCCACGGAGCCTCCAAATTTTTCTATTGATCAAATACGCAATGAATTAAATGTGGCCTTTGAAGACAATGACCCAAATGGAGTTGCGTGCGTTTTCCGCCATTGTGTTTATAAATTTTGTGACGTGATCGAAGCGCAAGGTCGGCAATGGACTCAGCCTGAAAAAGCTGCAACGGATGATTTGGCCAGGGGTGTACTTGATATGATACAACTGTTCGCACCAACTATGACGCTTGCTATCGTTATGGCAGTGAAATACTCCACGCTCTGCCTGAGGATGTAAAAAACAGAGTTTTAGGACATATTGGCACAGACCCGAGTAATGCCCGACAATGAAAAGTAACATATAGTGCTTTAACACCTTGTCCTATTACACTCAAATTATCAAGGTCTGAGTCATGTTGTCCTGCTGAACAGTTAGAATTGACTCTAGCTTCATCGAGGCACACCAGCCAAATGTACTCAAAGTATGCAAGGCATAGTTTGTTCTGATTCTGATCACCTTTGTGTCTACCAATCATGGCAGCCCATGACTCATTTCATGTCGTCGTCATATTTTTTGGAATACTTCCGTCCAAAACTTAAGGGAGGATAGAGAGTCGGCTGTATACTACAGGTCCAAGTGAAAAGGCGTCATTTCACCGTAGCCTGCGTATGTTCTCATTTCTTGGTTCCAGTGTTCGAAAAAACTTTCGTAAGACTCGGTAGATGTACTTTCGTTGAACGACAAGCCAGGCAGTGCAGCCAATCCAGTTTTTTCGTCGATCTATAACTCTTCAAATTTGCAAATTGATAAAGCACGGAGGTAGCTGATTGAATTGAACAAGAGTATGAAATGACAGCACAGATCTCGCCATACTCGTCAAATGATGAACATCTATGGTGCATCGTTGTCGTCGGCCCATTAGCTGTCTCGTATGATCATCCAAATAATTGAGAATCACATCCGTTATCGTCCTTCCACTGGTCTCAAAGCATTGTTTCAAAATTGCACCGATTCATGTCGCACCAGCAAGAAACCGATAAAATATATACTTGTCTTGGAACGACGTGACATTTTCCGCTACCGATTCTACAATTGCTTCATCAAATAATGCCTGGCCGATGAGGATCGCGTCCAACGTAGACGTGGCAATGTCTGAATGTTGCAGTACATTCACGGCTTCTGCACCCAAAAAGCAATAGTCCAGACCTTTGTACGACAGAAGCTTGTTTCTCTGCGTGAGAAGACGACGCAATAAACGACCCAGAATATCCAGACATTCTTCCGTGACTAGAGCGTGGACTTGGTCGGAAGCTTGATCAAAGTCGTAATTATCACAAATCATCAGTTCCTGAGCAATGACGCACTCTCGGTAATGTGCAGCTTTGATGGACTCCCGGCTTTGCTTGCATTCGGAACCTCGCCTCTTAAAACGTCTTGAAAATCGGTAAAAGTCTTCTCGCGAGTTTCGTAGTACTTTAATCCTGTGATCAACATGCTCGATATAGCCCAGTCGCATCAAAGTTTGTCCGAATCGCAAAGCAATCAGCTGATTGTCCGCAAATCCATCTGCGAATAGTCGTAATATACAGTCGTGCCCACAGAATGTATCCTTGAAGAAACTGAGACGAACATGGTGCCGTTTTGTCTCAATGGTAGCCTGCAAAAATCGAGCCATTGTTGTGTAAAACTCCTTCGAGTACCCTTCAATGAATGAGATTTCAATGTCTTGCAATCTCTCAAGTCGTTTTTCTTTGTGGAAAGAATTGCTGATTTCTTCGTCGCATAACGAAAGCGACGAGAAACAGCTGAAGCGATCTTCATCATAATGCATGCTGTCCATTGCCTCATTGCTTCCGTTTAAGTGCGTTCTGTCCGCTATCAAACCGGGTGTCTCAGCTTCTCCTGTTGACTTGAGAACCAATGCTGAACCAGAGTCGTAAGATGCCAAAAGTCCTCGTAGTATTGTATCACTTGACCCTGATTCCGAGAATTCCGTGCTCACGCAACTAGATGGAAGTAACGATTGCATCGAGTCTTTTGAGGTACACATATCTATCATCGAATACGAAGTGTGCTTTATGCTGATAGAACTGGGAACTGGCAAATGCAAATCATCCACAAAGCTTCTGGCATCCTCTAAAAGCGAAGTATCACGAGCATACATCATTGCTGTGTCGCGCGTATCGCATGAACCAATGGTAGAAGCCTCACTACTACTACTATCCTGCCGCCTAAGCGTGAGCTTTTTCGAGCCAGATTTTGCCACCTTTCGGTTAGCTTGAAACTGATCAAAATCAACCAATGACTCCATTGATTTTCTGATGGTTACTATTCGACACAAAGCGTTTTCTGTGCGCGCGACAAGAGCTTGTATTTCTTTGACTTTGGCTGTGCTGTCTTCAAAAAATACTTCTTCTCTCGTCGTGTTCAAAATCGGTGTAATGGGTGCGAATTTATTGATTCGGAAGCTCGACATGCCAAACGAATCGTCGTCTTCCATCATGATAAAGCTTTCATTAGCCGCAAACATTCCTGAAAATTGTATTTGCCTCTTGGTTTCTGTTTCTTATTTCACTTTTGAACTGCGCAGCGATCCTATTTTTAGCCAATGATGACAGCTGTAATGACAACTTTGACACTTAAACGAGATTGCAGGGAAGCATGTCACAACCTAATCCGTTGATTCTATTGGACACATGGCATGATGTCTGGTAAGGAACTGCTAAGTCATCATTCACTCAGTTACGACTCAGCCGACACGTATTGACCGTCTTTAGCTGTCATAAAATTGCTGTTCGTATCTCACACTACAAGCTGGTAAAAAGATAATGCGTGGCGAACCCCCACAACTTACACATAACCAGATATGGAGAGTAACAGTGCTCATAACAATTGTACATCTGTTAAGGTAGCTTTTCGTTATTTGCTAAAATGAGTTGTTGGCGCGCGACAATTCCATTATCTCGCGCTTGCAATGCCAAATCAACGCGTCACAATCGCGCCATTGTTACCAGACTAATTGCGAACTCGACATCTCGTCGATTCGCGTCCAATTATAAGAACAAGAGCGACAACGCGGACTTTGAGCTAACGCTACGCGCGTTACGCGGCGTTCCGCCTGAGAATCCGTACAGAAACCTTTCATTTACTCTGTTTTGTACGCTAACAATTGTCTGAATTCGCAGGAAACCATTCACAGAAGAGGAAAAGGAGCAACATCGTATCATCGGCCACCGATATAATCGCATGACTTCCATTAAACACAATCATTGGCAAAGAGATTTACAGACTAAAATCGATCTGAAATGGAAAGCAATCAATGCCTTGCCGAAAGAACTGCAAGAAGAAGCACTGCAAGAAGATTATGATCCTATTCCTCCAGGCTCCTACATTCCTTCATGGACGCCTCCGATCAAAGGATTTCGACTAAAAGATCAAGCAATTGAGCTCCGTGAGGAGTACAATGACTAAGTAGCATATAAGTAGCTTTGGTATCAATCTGAACGAGAATCGGTGTACCCCCTGTCATGGTGAAGGTATTGACTGCTTGTTCCACCACTCGCGGACGTTCCGCTGGATTACAAGCGAAGCGAGCGCTTGCCTTTTCATCCTCGAGAAATTTTTCCGACAAAGTGCTCCTCGCGTCGCGGCCTGGACTTTGATGGTCACATTCTTGGCTTGAAGAAAGTTTTTTCGGGCGATCATTGAGCGTGTTGCGGCTTGTACAGTGACAGCTGCTCGTTCCAATCTTGCGATCTCGCTGGAATTAGACAATGGAAAGCTAGCATCAGACTTGACTTTGCATCGGGATTGGTCTCGACGTTCTATTTCGATACTTTTGGCAACTTCATGAAGCTTCTGAGTGGTATCTCGCATGCGATAATAATTGCGTTTGAGCAGCCACGCACGGACGTTGTGTTGAATCACTATTGCTTCTTCTTTAAGACACTGAAGCTCTTCTGGGTCCATGAGTTCCATGGCCGCCACAAGTTTATGCTTTCCTACTTCATCGTCGGCTATCACACTCCTCATATCGCAAAGTCTCGCTCGCGTACTCGATGGAAACCAAGATGTAGAGGAACTGATGTGTGATCCAAGATCAGTACTCACGTCTGGTGGTATCCATTCCGTTGCCAGATCAGTCGAGTTGTCAAGGTCGCACTGAAGCTCGGGATCACGCAACACGCCAAGCGATAAAGCGCACTTGTCGTGCAAGCTCATGGCCGAGAAGGCTCCCATGAGAAATTTCCGGTTGTCGCGTTCCCTTTCGCCGACCTAAATCACACACTTAGTCTCATCGAAGTAGCAAACGAGGTTGTCATACAAGCGCAGCAGATTCCCCGATATCATTGGTTTGACAAGCTTGATATCCGTCGTCTGGATGAATGCTCATAAGCTGTCGAAGCTGAAATGCGACGTCGAAATGGCCAGCACACTCGGCTCGATCAGCCGCGGTGAGTTTCAAATGATCGCACGCAAACAGGTCGACTTGATGCTCGAGCAAGATTTGAACGACATCTTGATGACCACATCCTGCTGCAAGATGCAAAGCGGTCTGGCCTTGTGTGTTTTGCTGGTTCACCTGAGCTCCATGAGCCACCAAGAATGGAATGAATCGAGCATAGTTGTAGAAGCAAACGTAATGCAGCAGACTCAAGCCTGTTTCATCCACACAATTCAGCTCCTGCATCAATTCTTCATCTGTGTGTGCGACCCTCACGAGCTGCTCCAAAACGCGTTCCAACAGCATCTCCGAGTAGCTTTCAATGTCCTCGTCCGTCATCACTTCGACCAAGTGGTCGTCAAATGTGAAGTCTTCATTTCGGAAATGCTCCACGAAATCGTCTGACGGCTTTGTGGAAACTTTGCTCAGGCTGTTGTTCTGAATCGCTTGCTCGAATTCCGAAAGGCGTTCCACAACGCGGATTTTATACTGCCGCTTATCAACTAGACAGAGATGTGAGTTGTTGGAGTTGGATTGGAGACGATGTGGGTACATGAGTTTTCGGCAAAAGAAGCCGGCATACAAGGCTCCGTTTCTGCCAGCAGCGACTCGACATCTATCTCCGAGTTGTGCACAAAGGCTCGTCCGCGTTTTTTTCCAATAAACTCGATCGGCTCGAACGTGGTGGGCAACTTGTACTCAAATTCACGTTTCTCAGACACAATTTTGGTGTCTGTGCAGTAGAGAAACAAGTCAACTTTACCAGGGGCTTGTGCCTGAGGAGCTGGAAAAGATTGTAAGCTTGAACTCTTCCGTTGTGTAATGCGTACCGGTGCATCGGATTACTGTCGGCGTGAGAATTTCTGCTAGAACGCTTCCATACGGTCCAAACTGCACGAAGAATGAAGCATTTTGCGCGAGGAGAGGTACTTCGCGTGCCAAACAAATTAAAATTTTGGCACCTCCATTAATGAAATCCCATTCCGGAGAAAAGTCACTTATTTCAAATACATCAGAGGGTTCGCGCTCTTCTCTTGGTAAAAGCCCTTTAGGGCCGTCGCTCGCGAAGATGGTAGCCAAGTCTTTAGAAAGTATTCAGCATGAGGTTTTGTGGAAACAAGCAACGTACCCGGTAAGCCGGCTTCTGCGTCTTTAAAATTGGTAGATTGAACAGGATTAACGGCTTCTGGTCGCTCCTTTCTTTTGTAGATGCATCGCTCGATCGGAAGGTACTCTCTATGATTCAGGTCTAGATAATGAACCAGGACAATCTGCTGATGATCACGAATATAATAGCATCGCCGATGAAATGTCTGACACAGCGTAAATTGAGTCTCAGGGATGAAGTCAAGGCAGATGAACGTACTGGAATCTCAGCGGAGTGAACGTAGCTTCCCAATATGACAGTGTGCCGATTAACAACTAGTTTTGCGCGATCTTCACGCACGCGACCGCTTTGATCTTTACGCGTTTGCCAGGACCAGCCGTCCTTTTTATAATCAGATATTTTGGATGCGTTGTAGAACAGAATCTGGCCACCTTTGACGCAAAAAATGTTGAGTGTGTGGTGGAAAGGTAGACAGGAGCGGGTTGTGACGTCGTACGTACTCTGAGGACGCTGTTTCACGCTGTCGGAATTGATCGAAATGCACTCTAAGAACTTTGCGTGTAGGAGAAGAAATAGTACCTCGTCTTTGGTAAGCCAACGAGTGGTAGCTGCAGCGATTACTTTGATCGCTTGTGCTTCGATTTGTGAACGACTACGCATTGAATTGTTGAGCAAAAACGCGCGGCATGAACACCGATTCTGATATATTGTTATGATATGATATAATTTTATTTATAGGTATCGCATATCACGGTAAATTCTAGGAAATCGCCGGTGACGATAAAAAACTCGCATTCTTCTCATTTTCATCGCCTGAGTGCTTAATTTTGTGCAAGTCGACAGATAGCCCATTCAATATGACTTATAGGTTGCATCAACGCGGTGAAAATTTTACATCATCCAAAACTGACTCCGAATTGGACTTTGCAATTATACACGACCGATCATCACATACATCTTGTGCTTTGTTGTTATCGAATGACATTGATATAAAATATTCTTCGGCCGTCTAGGGTCAGAATTTTGAATCGGTGATCCTACCGATAGTCTTTTCCCACTGCGCTTGATTGCATCCTAGTCGAGATATCTTTTGCGACGTTCATGCCCATTAAACGTGGATGCTCAATTTGATCCGATGCACAAAACTGAAGTTGCGTGTAAGCCACGGCTTTTGCAATCGGGACAGGCGTGGCGCTACAAAAAGCAGCGAAGATGCCGAAGGCGCATTTCAATACTCCAAATCATCTCTATCGCTGTCGTAAATGCACAGTCGTCTGATTCTGATCATTGGAATCAGACAAGGTTGTCACAGTCTGACGATGACGCAACTGTCGTCATCATCCGCTTTCACCTAAACCACGTCTTGCAGTACTAATCACATTAATCGCCTCTCACGAGCGGGTTCATGCCCCAATCACGTTCCTATCGGAGCATATGCCAACACGTTTACATTTGCTTTTTTGCTAAAAGTAGTGAAGGAATCAAAAATCTATCATCTCAGAGTCACTATAATCGCACACTGTATAACCATATTCCTTCTGATGTATTTGGACTCAGCTCTTGCGCATAAAAACGTGATGTTTTGGAGCGCTCTATTCTCTCAAAAGGCGATTCCAAGCGTGCGGAATTCATGCCGAAAGGCGTCTCCATTACGATTTGACAACCTCCATACAACAACAGGACCACACGGAAGCGAACACGATGCGTCATTGCCAGTTCCGAGGCTTAAGGAACTCGTACTTATTCGACACGGTGAAAGCGAAGGGAATGTTGCGCGACAAAAATCGCTGCAAGGAGATGACAGTTTGTTTTATGGCGAGTTCAAAAATCGTCATAGCTCGAATTGGCGGTTGACTGATCGTGGAAGGCAGCAAGCTTTGGCGGCGGGAGAATGGCTCCGCGAAAATAATTTGGTACGTTCTTACTCGATCCATTGGGTCCATTCATCACCAACTTGTTCAAAAAGGTTCATTTCGATCGGTATTTCGTGTCCGAGTATTTGCGTGCCATGGAGACTGCCTCTCGATTGCAGCTTCCCGATGCAAAATGGTACGCGGAAATGCTACTTCGTGAGCGAGATTGGGGCCAGATGGATCTCATGTCGGAACAAGAACGCATCTCCACCATGCAACATGAATTACAACGTCGCGATCTCGATCGATTTTACTATGCTCCTCCCGGAGGTGAATCTCTAGCTGCAGTTGCTCAGCGTGTGGATCGTCTTTTTTGCTCGTTGAATCGCGAGTGCAATGCCAAGAAAGCGATCGTAGTTTGTCATGGAGAAGTGATTTGGGCGATGCGTACGAGGCTGGAGAGAATGTCACAAGATACATTCAGGGAGCTCCAGGATTCGGGAAGGATGGTGGACCAGATACACAATGGTCATATCTTACATTACACACGAACTGATCCGTATACCGGTGAAGTAGCTCCCAGCTTCTCATATATGCGATCAGTGTGTCCATGGAATGAGAAACTGAGTCCAAAAGGCTGGATCAAGATTGAAAGGCCAGTCTACGATAACGAAATGCTGCTGGCGATTGCAGAGCGTGTTCCACGAATGATTGTTTCCGAGGAGTACATTGAAGAGACGTACAAGAAAACAAAGTCATCATTCATGCTTCCTAAAACATCCCGAACGGACCACAGTACCGCCTCAGCGATCACGATCAATACTTTGAGTGCAACCACTTCTCACAATGCCTCATCTGATGTCAAACCGATATATAATTCGGCCAAAAAGGCACTCGATTTGAAAAAGGTCCTTGTTGTCAACAAAATGACGCGATTTCAGCATGAATGCGAGCTCCACGGAAACAGCGGGTAAGCAGGTTTTAGTTGGATCCCTGCAACTGACTGACACTTTCGTTTCGATATTGATTCAGTGACGCACTCCGTAAGCAAATGTCAATGCGCGGATTTGTGTACGATCGTTTGAAAGCGAGTCATGATCATCATGTCGAAGCTCTGGAAGATATCACCTCAACGTTGAAGCAACATTCAATCCAAGTTGATGTCGTTCCTGCAGATAGTTTGAACCACGAATCTGTCAACAGTGCAGATATGGTCTTCTCGGCGGGCGGCGACGGTACTTTTCTGAAAGCAGCGAGCTTTGTCAACACTCCCATACCAGTCGCTGGGTTGAATACGGATCCCGTTCGTAGTGAAGGAAAACTGTGTTGCTACGCTGTCGACCAAGTGTGCAATCGTTTCTCGACGGTATTGGAACGGCTTCTAGAGGGAAACTTCAATTGGCGGCTGCGGCAGCGCATTCGTGTTGGAATGGTCAATCAAGACGGCTTTTGGTATGAATTACCGCGTTACGCATTGAACGAAGTTTTCATTGCAGAAGGTGATGCATCTCGACCTTCACATTATAACATCGGCGTCGACCAGCATCAGAGAGAATCTCAACGAAGCAGTGGCATTATCGTATGTACCGGAACTGGATCTTCTGCTTGGTACTACAGCGCTGTAAGTCCTCGACTCTGTCATAAGTCCTTTATCTCTGACGTGGCTATAGTGTCAAATGTACCGAGAGCAAGTCGCCAAAGTACTCCAAGCCATGCGCCACACCCATACGAACGAGACAGTGACGGAGCTGACTGAACTTTTCAACAAAGAATCGGTGTATTCTGAAGATTCTGTTGATTTGGGATACATTGTCCGGGAACCAATCATCAACGAGACGTTTGGAGATATCCGCTTTCGAAGGTTGGTCCTGAGTGTACAGTACGTTTTAGCTATACGGCTCAATTTGTTCTTTCAGAGGAAAAGCGCGTCGTGTGTCCATGCGATCTCTTGGATGGGATATGCGAGTCACTTTGGACGGCATCTATTCCGTCCCACTGGATTACGGCGTTCAGGCAGTGATGAAAGTCTGCGATGAACCAAAGTATGTACTCCGAACTGTGGATTTCTCTGATTCGTTTGGAGAAATCTCCAAAGAGAGCTACTGGTGTTCCTTACTCTCACCAAGCATCAAGTCCAAATTGAGCACTGACACAAAAGCATAAATTTGCAAAGGGTAACCATTTTGAGAGGAGATGTAACACTAGAATTTGCCCACAAGGTATCGAATCCTGCGCTTGGAATGCGACTTGATGCAGAAAAAGAGAGTCACGAAGGGCTCGATCAGCAATTAAAATGTCTAAAATATGAGCTCGAACTTTTAAATGATACTTCTGATCAGATAAGCCAGCTCTTGGCGGTGTTAACGGAAGAGCAGCGGCAATTAGTTTATGCGAAAAAGCGTCTCCAGTCTTCAGTAAAGACTGGTCAGCAAACAACCTCTACGCGACTGGACCGATTACGAGAAGAGCAAAACATCCGTATGCAGATTGCCCAGGAAAAGCACAAATTGAAGACTCAGGATGTTGAAGAATTGCGCGGGCCGCAACTTCAAGTCAGATTAGAAACAAATGAGAACGAGAATGATGTAAGCGGTCTGCTGGAGCAAGAATTCGAGTTGTAGAGTATATCTTCCAATCAGCGCTGTCTATCGAGGCGCGGAAGAAAAGGAGTAGGGTATCTGTAATATTGTAATTGGTGCAAAAGATGAACATGGATAGATCAGAGGAAACAGCGCTTCTCTCTCGCAATCACTCTTCCACGCGATCGAGGTGTTTCAATCGAAATCTGCCAAGGTTTTTCGCAGCTGCAACTTTTCCTTTTTTCGTAACATTCTGAAAAGGAAAGCAAACAGAAGCAATCCGAGCACTTTGTTGCTTTTGAAATGACAACTTCCAGCGCACAAAGTATCGGCGAAACAAAGATAAATGATGGACTGAATCGCAAGCGCAAGGTTACCAGCAGCTCAGGTGAAGCTATTTCAAACTCACGGGCGCAAAACTGCTTTGAGACATACGCTTTTGCCAAGCATCAACGTCTCGCTACTAATGCTGCTACACCAAGAGCTTTGAAAGCGCACATGGCGCCTACCCCACAGCTCTCTCAAAAGGAGATGCCTCCGACTCCGATAAGCTCAGAAGTAATTTCGGAGTTTGAGAGTTCAATGATGGATATGAAGTCAAATGATGGAGCGGAAAGTACCGGTATGACTACTCCGATTGCAAATCAACGGAGTGGGGTTGACGAAAGTCTGAAAGATGGAGATGATGCGCATAAGAGCTCCCCTGCGCAAACCCGGGCTCCAAGTAGAGAAAATACTTCATCATCGGCACCTGGAATCTCACCAATGTTGTCAGAGCAGTTCCGAAATTGGAGTCTACCGTCTTCGTATCGTCTGGTCCGTTTATTGGGTAAAGGTTCTTATGGCCAAGTGGTTGAAGCATACGACATTATTCGGGGGAAGAAAGTTGCGATCAAGAAAGTCATGGATGTCTTTCAGCAAAGTCTTGATTGTAAGCGAATATATCGGGAGATTCACATCGTTCAGCATTTACAGTACGTCACGTGAGCCTTTTACATTTGGCCCCTGCGATTACTAACGATGTCTCTCATTTTTGGCGCAGTCATGGCCAGGTGATCAGACTGCTTGATGTATTCCCTCCAGTCTCGAAAATTTTTGGCAATCATCTATATCTGGTGTTTGAGTTTCTTGACACTGATCTGCAAAAGCTGATCATGAGCCCGCAATACCTCACTATAAAGCATATTCAAGTCTTCCTCTACCAGCTACTTTGTGGTTTGAATTATATTCACTCAGCAAACGTGATTCATAGAGATCTGAAACCAGCCAACATTTTGCTGAATGAAGATTGCACATTGATGGTAGGGAAACTTGTCATCATCGAGCTTGTCTCCTACTGACCTTGTGATTATATGAACTGTAGATTTGTGATTTTGGTTTAGCTCGAGTCGTGGATGTCACACGCTCTCGCGAAGAACGAACCAAACACCTTCACTCGCCGATTGATTATCTTACGAACCGTTCATCTATCCCTTCATCAGATACATCGGCATGCATTCATCAGCAACCTCCAACAGTACGTCGGCAACTCACAAAACACGTCGTAACTAGATGGTACCGGGCACCCGAGCTCATTTTGTTGCAAGATTACAGCTTCGCCGTCGACATGTGGAGTGTTGGATGTATATTTGCAGAATTATTAAGTATGCAAGCTGAGAGCTGTCCTCGTTATCAAGATCGAGCTCCACTATTTCCAGGTCGATCATGCTTCCCTCTAAGTGCAGATCGTCCGACAACGTACTCCGACAAGTTGGACCAACTCAATGTCATCTTTAGTGTGATCGGTACCCCAAGTGATGCAGACATAGAGAAAGCCACGGAAGTGAAACAATACTTACAAAAGCTGCCGAAAAAAGCACCTCGAGATCTCGTGGAAATGTACCCAGGAGCTCCCGCTGAAGCTTTGGACTTGCTACAAAAGCTGTTATTATTTAATCCTGATGCAAGGATACGTGTCGAAGATGCTTTGGGCCATCCGTTTCTTCAATCTGTGAGACGGGCTCAGGCAGAGGTGAGTGAGCTGTTTCTCGTTCTCATGAATTGCTTATTGAATCTTACTTGGGATATGTAGACTACCGCCAAAATTCCATTTAATATGGAATTTGAAAATCTGCACTCGACGAAAGAAGATCTCGAAGGTGAGTTCCGCGATCAAGCCTTACACTCATCCAGTCGTTCACCTCCTTCTCCTTAGATCGCATACAACGCCAAGTTCAGATTTTTGCTCAGTACAACCTTAGAAGTGCATAAGGAATCAAAAATGAAACAAAATATAGTGTATATCAGATGTTAATGATTCACTGGAAAATCTTGACGATGATGTATTTGTTCCGCAAAAGTCGCGCGGCTTGATTGTATCTTTCCGAAAACGGTACATATCTCATATTGTACTGTCAAAAGTGGCGTTTGTTACAGTGGGATAGACGCAACGGTTTGATCCTGCAACTCTATTGTGCCTTGGAACGCCCCGAAGTTGCATCTGTGACAGCAAATCGAGCTCGTTTTCGCTGTGCGTGGAGACTGCGAACTCTGCTAGACCTGGTTGCCTTATTGTACTTCTGTGGCGGCGCAAGCAGACTCGTTTCCTTTCCCGTCTCCGTGTCGCTCAACATCCGTTTTGTGGATTTGTGGGGCTCTTTTTCAGCTTTTTCCTGCGAAGCGATGGATGACATTGACTCGGTATCAATTTCCTTTGGAGCATTTCCGGAATCGATGTTCTCTTTATTTGTCGTTGGAGGCTCCTCGGACAAGTTGCGATCATTCAGGTCAGCTTCATGTGGGATCCTTGTCACCAACGATTCGCTTGCTGTGTCATCCATTCTTGTCAATTGCAGCTGTTCGAACGTTGGAAATTCCACTGATACTCGCTTGGTCGGTGTCGTTCCATTCGGCCCATCAACCTAGACAAATATGAACGAGAAGGATCAGCTACTGAAACAGTTGAAAAACGCTTCTCGACGTACCGTTCGACCCTCGACGAAAGATTTGACCTCTGCAGACTGACTTTGAGCAGTTTGACGTCCATGTGAAAGAATCGAACAAGTCAAAGCACGGGACTTTGCCTGCACCTCTGCCGTGCTCGCTGCATTTTCGATAAACTCTTTCTCCACGACTGTCAGATTTGCTTTCAAAGCCTCGCACTTTCTCTTCTCTGCAGCAGCTAAAGCGTTGTGTTCTGTTTCATGGGCGTCGAAACTCTCATTCCACTTGGTGAGTTGAACGGTATCTGCATCATTTCGCTCCTGGTTGAAAGCTCTCTCATGTGATACAATCTCTTTGAGCTCTTCACGCTGCTTTTCAGAGTATTTAGCCATCGCTCGAGTCTCCTTAGAAATGCTTTCGTGCAGCAGAGTCGATGATTTCTGTACTTCAGCCTCCATCTCTTCTTCGCATTGTTTACTCCGATCGCTAAACACTTGCATTTGCTGTATCGTCTTTCCAACACCTTTGGATGCTTCATTTTCGAGCTGGACAAGAGCCTTCGAATATTCCGTCGAGTGCATTTGGATCAGTTCGACTTGTCGTTCCCTGTGCCCCTGTTGAGTTCTCACCAGATCGCTCACCAGTCGTTCCATATGCTCCTTGATGGCCTCTACTTGACCATGCGTCTCTCGGTGATGCTGCTGGATCAGCTCGGACAGCCCATTACTACGCTCATTGACCTTGCTACGTTCTTGTGCCGTCAACGCCTCGAGATCGCGTACCAATGCACCCAAGCTTTCTTTCTCTTCACGCACAGATCTTTGCAGATTTTCTTGAGCAGTTCGCAATTTCTCGGTGGAATTTTCGGTCCATTGCATCAGACGTTTCTGAGCATCAGCCAGTGCTTCCATCGACGTTTGCGAATGCGATTTCACAGAATCCATGACCGCTTGAAGGGCCAACAACGTTCTATCCAGCTTCATCCTACCCAGCTTCTCATTACACTGCTGATTCTCGCTCGCTAGCGTCCGTGCAGTCTGATGCTGTGAATGAGCCAACGCCTTGGATTCATCCAGGCTGACCTCGACTTCGTCTACTTGCTTCACCAACTCCACCAGCCTTTCGCTGTGCGTCAGCTCCATTCTCTTCATCAACGATCCAAATTCTTCAGCCATTTTCGCATGCGTGCGCTCCTGTTCCATGAAGAGTGTGTCGAAATCGGAAAGTTCCCGGAGAGCTTTGTTGGAGTATCCGTCCACAAGCTCGGAATTTAGTTTCTCAACGCGCTCTTTGCGTTTGTTTGCATCAAGAACTTGATCCATCTGCTGATTTCGCTCATCAAACAACTCCGTTGCCTTTTTGCCATTCGAAAGCAAGACTATTTCATGCTGCTCGTAGGCGTGCACACGTTCCTTTAACGCGTCTAATTCCTTCCGTAATGCATGGCGTAGAGACTCGAGCTCCGATATCTGTTCAGATTTTCTCTCAATATCGCCTTCCAGTTCTCGCTGTGTGTTCTTGGCGTGCTCCAGTTGCTGGCGTTGATCATCAATCAAATCTTCCATGTCCTTACAGGCTTTGCTTCGCACATCCAATTGGTCCTCCAGCTCCAATACTTGAGCGGCCTGACCGGCCAGTCGTTGCTGCATTTCGTCATATTGAGCCGGAGGAAGATAAATGCCGTCTTTTTGACGTGCAGCCTCGAGAGCATTGCGCAAGGACTCAATTTCACTGCCATACTCTTTCAAAAGCGCGTGTTTGGTCATCTTTTGGTTCACTTCTGGTTTGTTCCGGATACTTCGAGCGCGATGAGCGTATTCGAGCGTACTGAGTGTCTCGTCCATGCTTTCGATACCGGGAGATAACGTCGCGATAATTGTTGTTTTTGCTCGACCACCAAGCGATTCCTGTAGCAATCGCGTCAGCTTGCTATCTCGATACGGAATGTGAGGATGATTGTCCACCAGCGCGGTGATGACCCTCCCAAGCGTTAGAAGACTCTGGTTGATGTTTCCAGCTTCTCGGGCACGCGCATTACGAGCTCCTGAACGACCCACGCACTCCGATCCAGCCAAATCCACAAGATTGAGCTGACCAATCTAAAGAAGCGAACGTTTATTTGGGAGGTAGACATCAACTGTATCGTTCGTCGTACCTTTAAAAGATCTTCTCCAGCTGGGTTATGTTCCTTACTGTGGATGCGAATGGTGAAGATGCTGTGTGATCGACTGGAATTTTCATTCATCAACGTCTCTGAGGTGACCCGATTCTTGACCCCAGCTTCGAGTAATTGAAAAACGTGTGAGGCCGTCGTGGTCGTAACCTCGAGTAAATTCTGACAATAGATTCCACCTCGACGCACATCGTCCATTAGTCGTAGCTTTTTGCCTCCATCAGCGGCCAATAAGTCTTTGCATTCTTCATTGTACAACTGTAAGAACGAGATTTTCACGCTGTATTCTTGCTGAGAAGATTGCAATGTATCGAAAATGTATCGAATACATCGAGGAATGATTCCGGCATGTTCGTGATCAGACTCCAACGCTCCTAGCATCGTGTATGTCTTGCCCGTTCCCGTTTGTCCATATGCAAAAACAGTGCAGTTATAGCCCGCTAAAGCTTCATCTACAGCGCCCTTTACGCTCGTTTTGAATATATCTTTCTGTGTGGAGTACTGGCCGAAAACATGGTCGAACGAGTACGTTTTTCGCTTCAAAACGGCGACTTCATTTGTATTTGTTTTGCATTGTACAATTGCGGTACGCTTATGCTGCTTTTCACGCTCATTCAAGGGACGACAGCGTACAGCGACTTGAACATTGATTTCTTGTTGAATCTCGGGATCGTCTGACGGCATCGCTTGATAAGGCAGGCGCTTTTGGGCTTGTTTGAATGGAAGCTGCTTTAAATTTTCAAAATCGAAGGCGGCAAAAGCTTGAGCGGCTGCAGGGGTAATAAATGAATACCTGCTAGCTAGATTTTGAATAAAAGCAATATATCGATCTTTAAAGGTCATCGGGAGCCTTATAAATTCCCTATGCTACAACGAATGGATATGTGGTCATTTCAGTCATTTTCGATTCGATTTCCACGGGGACAACTTGATTGTCTTTGTACCGCACGCAAGGCCTTCACCCATACTGATTCAAAAGTTTATGGGGTCCACTAGCATCATCAGCAAACATCATCGTCAAGATGAATCGTTTCGGGATTGGTATCGTCCCAGCGCTATCTTTTCACAAAGTCCGGAAGTAAGAATCTCAGGGTAGCGCTGCTGCATTTCCATAAAAAGCGTTGTGGCATCGACCCAGTTGTCAGCAGCTTCGGCAGCAAATATGGCTTCAATATACGCTTCTGCGCTGAGTCGATCGACAAAATATCGCTCTTGAGTGATTACAGACCCATAATGCTCTAAACTGTGTCGAATTGCCTGAAACATTGCCGTCACAATCGCAAATTCTTCATTTTCATTGCACATTGCCAGCACTTTTTCCAGCAAATGCAAAGATGTTTCAGTGTCGATATCCGGGAATTTACTGCGCTCTTGACTCGACAGCTTTCGAAAGAGTTTCAGCGCGACATCCCATACGTTTAAATGGTGCAGAGCATCGAAAATCTCGATCAGTACTGCGCAAGAATGCGGTGGATCCGGCTTTGAGAGCATTTGATTCACTCCATTCAAGTTGTCCGAGGCCACACATGCACGCAAGTACGCAATAGTTGTCCATTCGTCAATGGTTCGACCTTCGGATTGGAATCGCTCCACCACCTGGGTGATCGCGTGAGGGTCTTTGGCGACTTGATAGAACCGACACATTAGTATCACAGTCGCGGGTGTCGCCTGCGATGCCATCTCCTGATAAAGCGCCTCGATAGTGTCTCTGATCCACAATTCGTCGTGATTGCCCATGCGTAAGGCTTCGGTGGCCGCCTGAAGCACCAAATGATATGATTTCCGGTCTTTCTTGGTCTTTTTGAGCACAGAAAGCGCTGTTTCCAAGTCGGCCGAATGTACACAGCTCAGCAGTACATGTCGCCATGCTGTCGCGCTTGTGTATCCCAACTTGTCGCTCATCTTGTGAGCAGCCTCCATCGCCTTATTGGTCCACTTTACATGCGCACATGCCTGAATTGTATGCTCAAATGTATGTACATTCGGTTGTAGCACACCCAAGGTGAGTACAGCTTCAAACAGCGCGATCGCATCATCGGTTCGAAGGAGTTCCCCACACATGTGAATAGCTGAATTCCATACCGCGATTGTCAGAGCTCCATCGTGTGTGATAGTTCCGTCGAGCAAGTGATGAAGAAGATTAAGGCCTAAATCTGGGTTTTCGGTCTTCCGGCACACCGACAGCAATAACGTCAAAGTGGTTTCATTTGGTTGCAGAGCTCCTTCCCGACGGGCCTGAAAAATGTCAAATACGCTGAACGCATAATTCACGTCGCCAATCCGTTGCGAGAAATCAAGTGCCGCGTGAAAAACACCGCTCGTCAAGCCTGGAATCGGAAGCTCCGATAGCACATTGAGCATGTGTTCCTTGAGTATGGTCAAGCTAACAGGATCCACTTCGGACGTGTCAGCCCGTTCTACAGGCGGCACAAAGCATCGAAATAACGCGAAATGCGTTCGAGCTTCGGGAATCACCGAGGGAGAGATTCTGGAGAAAAGACGGTAAAATTCGAGGGCTTGAATGCCGCGTGTGACGAAAGAGCTGTCATTGTACGCAATCGGAGCATTCGTTTGGAAAACTTTGAGCATGGTGTTGAGTGTCACTACATTGGCTCGGTTGCCGATGCGGTAAAATATCTCTAACGCATTTTCAAGCTGATTTCCAATAGTTTTTGGCGGGGCAGTATGACAATGCAAAAGAGCATTGAAGCAGCGAATGTTTGGCTCGATAGGTAGGGAGGATGCATCCAGAAGCGAAAACACTTTGCGAGCGGTTTCCAGGTCCTGTCGACGGCTGCATAGTGCAAGAACGGTATCGAAGCTTTTTTCATTTGCTTGTCGCGATTGACACATTTTCTCCAATAGTTGTAGCGATTTTTCCAACATTCCATGGCGTGCGTGAGCATACAGAAGCGAGTTTAGGCTTTGTGTATTACATTCCATAGCATCTGGAGGTAAGTGACAATCAAAACGCTGGCGATACGCTTCATAAAGACTCCAATAATGGGCGAGTTTCGGTACAACAATGGCTGGCTGACGAGAACAAAGAAGATGCCAATCCTTCTGTGTCGGTAATGCGATGGTATACGGTGGTTCCTTATCGCTTCGGGTCAATTGAACCAGTTCAGCAGTCCATTCCTTCAGTTTCCTTTGATAATCTGCTCCCTTGGGATATGAGGCTCGAAGTGAGACGTGTAAAGGCGTCGGGTCCTTTTGATAATACTTTTCCAGCAATTGTAATGTTCGCTTATCATTCTGAGGTCCCAATTGTGCTTTCATATGCAAAACATTTTGAAAGAGATACCATTGCGATTCACGTTGAAGCGCGTCCAGAACGTAATTGTATGTGTGCATTTCTAAGAGAACATGCTTACTATTAGAATTTCTACTCTCCGGTGTAAAGTGCAGAAATTTGCTGAGAATATGAAATGCTTGCACACCATATCGACCATTAGGTTCACGACAGAGAATCGCGATGATGATTGCCGTTGTTATCGAGTCGGCTTGAAAGTTGGCCGCATCCCCGTGAAAATAGCTATGAAATAACTCCAAAGCCTTGTCGGCATGCCCAGGGTATCTCTTGTATACTTTGAGTAAGTATCCAAGGACGAAAGATGTCGGAGAGATATTTTGGTCGAGCATTTCTTGCCAGTAATTTTCCGCCTGCATTACGAATCCCTCTGCCTTTGGGTCCACTTCGATCGTTCGTTGCTTACTATTCGGCTGAATGCACGTATTTATCAAGTAAGAATACATCTGTGCAGACGACGGCAGCATTGAGACCTGATGCATCCGTTGGTGGACCCCAAGAGCCGATACGTAGTCCCTCTGTTGACTACAGAGTGATAAAACGATCTGAAAACTCGACATGTTGTAGGACTTGTGTTTTGTGATCATTTTCTCTAATCGCGCGATCGCTCCTTTGACTTGACCGTTTTTATGATAAGCGGCCAGTTGGCTGTTGAATATCCACAGCTTTTTAGAGACATCCTCGCGATTTTCTTTGTTTGTTTTCCAGGATAGGCCACCGTGAGGCTTCTCAATTGCATCAGAAACAAATGGCTTGGTTTCTTTCGTATTTGTGGCGTAGAACCTCGCATTTTTGGTGAATCTGACAGATGGAAAGAGCTTTTCCTTAAACAAGACGTGACAGCATCTGGTACGATCAATGCACTGACTTATCGCAGTTTGTGTGCGTTTAGGATGCAGCATACATCGCATGGAATTTATGATGCAAAAGGCTTTGGTTTAGTGTGCTCACAGCAATCAAGGCGATGGATGGTGGGGCAGTGGTTAATTCGCTTGATCTCACCTTGTGTCTGAAGCAACACTATTGCTCACAGACAGTCGACTCGGATCACCGGTAGGCTCATTGTCGCTAAAGGAGACCTCCGGGATGGCGATATCGAATATTGAGCTCAATAAGACAGAACGAGCGAATGGAACGAATGGCCACTGAGACTTTACCTTCAGATTTCTTGCCGAAAAACCAGACAAGTGACCTCATGCGTCGAGCACGTTGTGCAATTGCTCGATAAAAGTGAATATATCTTGTATTTGAAGCTCCATCACCGCGCTTGTGAATCCGTCTTGTCTGAATTGACCGCTTGTTTCTTCAGCGGCCAGGCGGAATGCAGTGCCAAGTGTGCTACATGAGAGTCAGGATCAGGGAGGAGAAGACCATGTATCAGGAAGAGGAGCTTACTTGCGATAAACCTGCCCGGCTGATGGGGGACAAGTGACTCCGACCACGAGGAAGCACTGGCGAGAAGGATGCTGTGTGATGAGTATTAGTGGGACAATCTGTTTGCTAGCAGCCGATTCGATCTTCTCGGACTCTTGGTCCTCCTCACTCTGGTCTCCACTTGTGCGTTGTCGTTTATTGGAATGCGGGTCATGGAGCCATCGTCCACTTGCACGATACATAGATAGCAAGAATAACGATAGTTGTGTGAGAACATTTCCATTCCAGAAAAGCTCTTGATCACGCTCTGGAATCGACAAACTGACGTATCGAAAGTGCTTCACGCGGCGGATGAGTTTTCGTTCGAGAATGGTACGTCCCACTCGAACGATCGCCTGCTTGATCTCCATAGCGATATGGATACCCGTTTCCATCAAGCTACTTGACAAAACACTCTTACGCGACAGCGCTGTGTGTGCCACAATAAAGTTTTGCTGCCAAAAACCATTTTCGGGCGCGCTGGACGAAGTCTCCGAACGCTCTTGCAGACTGTCCTCAGTACCTTGAGGCGCAATTACACCGTCGTCTTTCATTGTACCCGCGGAAGTAGTGGCATCCAAACTCGCTGAATCTTGACCCACAAAAGTGAGCAGATCGCTCAGATTACTATGAGGAAAACTTGTGCCCCCACCGAAACTTGTCTTTTGACTTTGACGCTTTTTTTGTTCCGACAAGTTGCGCATTATGCACGAGGCCGGGGCTTCCAGGAGTGCTTGAAGACCGTATACTGCGTCGGCAGCACTTTGATGGTACTGGAACGCATACTGACGTTGAAAGGAGCCGTAGCAGAGATCTTGAAGTCCGAAATCTTGGGCTAATTCTTGTGTTTTCTCACGAAGTTGCGTCTTCATCTGGAGCGGCATGTACATGTACATTTGTTGGCTTCGTTTGAGAGAAAATCCCATCCGCGCAAGCCACACATGAAGAGCTGATTCGTTCCCCATGGACCCGCTTTGAACGTACGCATTTCCATTTTGACTTGAACGCGGATGAGGACTCATGTAAAGGCCTAATTTGGAGGCGATATAGTCAGAGTAATACATGCTGTCGTACAACGACCAATGGCGATACAACATGAAGCGATATTCTTCCTCAAACGTGATTTTTTCATGTCTGTAAGCTGGATTCGACGCCAATGTGGGAGGCTGAGCAATTGTACCGGGATTCCCATGCAAATTTCGACCTTCTAGGAATTCGGTTCCAGCTTCTGTAGAGCTGGGTTCCAATGTGAGAATCTCATCTTGGAAGAAATGAATCAGCAGATTGTAGTCGTCCATGTCGATTTGCTCAAGCAAAAATTGCTTCGTGAGACCCAGAATGGCGTACCAGATGAGATCACTGTGACTGGAATTCAGCTGCTGAGCAAGTTCGAACGCGATAGTAGCCACCGGAGCTCCAAAATATGAGCCACGATAGTAGCGAAGAATCTCCTCTCGACGTCTACGCTTCTCGGTTTTGTCCGAGCTCGGTCCATTTTCCTTAGTCTCTCCTGACTCAGCATCATTAACACCTTCCTCAAGAGCTGTTTCCGTGATTTCAACCTCCTGAGCTTCAAATTCAACCTCTTGAGAATCGACCTTCACTGCGTGTTCTACGCATTCCTCATCGCTGGAATCGTCAAATTCGTCCATATCAAGATCAGAACCATCCTCGGGAATCGCTTCCATGCTATTTCCACCGTCTTCAAACACAATGATTTGCTTTGTAGCGTTGTATATGTTTGACAAATGTATTGGCCGATGACTATCCAAAATATAACACTTGACAACCATTGGAAGCTGAAAAAGCGAAGAAACATCCACAATTGCTCCACAATTGATCAATATGATGGACCGTAAGTCGGTATCTTCTCGTGCCATTCCATCTTCGTCGTGAAAACGTGCAGTTCCGATGCGCTGGATGTCGTCATATCCGTGGACAGCTACTAAGGAGAAGCTTAAGAAGTCGGCTTTGAGCAATTGAGTGAGAATTTCGCTTGCACAAAGGGCGTCCACATCCATAGCGACGAGGATCAGGATACTGCAACCGCCATGTTGGATGCTATCATGCTTGATCTGGTTGTAAGCGGTGAGAAATTCTTCACGAGGCCATAGCATATTTGGCGGGAAAGCAAATTAGCGCTAGAAAGCGTCTCGCTTAAGTTTACAAACACAATTACCGCGCTAAAGTTGAAATGGAACGAAACGCATTTATTTGTTCATTCACTTATCTTCTATAGACTTGCGTCTTCTCGCCGTCTAATGTTTAGATAGATTATGTTTCACGGGTGCAAACTGCTTTGGGCCGCCTTTAATCGTCTTTCTATAAGCAAAGCAACTTGTCTTTCTGGATTATCTATACCCGCAGTACTCCATTCACCTCATGTTCGAAAGCTCTTCACATCTCTTGCTTATCGTAGCGCATAGATCTTGGAAGAAGAGATCGTCCTCTAATTTATCAAATGATGAGATTAGCATAACTTAGTAATGCAAGGCAGTTTGGCAACAAGCTTCGGTATATAGCTCGAGCGAATTCAGCGACAAGCACGATTCCAGAGAGACCGTCTAACGCACTGTTTGCAATTACGCTCGAGTTAGATTACAATTTCATCGTTTTTAAGTATGGATACCCGTCATCACCAGCGATACAGACTCGGTCACTATTGAGACGAAGTCTCAGCATTCTTTACAAAGTACAAAGGAGACATGTCGCCTTGAAGAAGAGCCAAAGAGATTAAGGTCATGAGGCATTCTTTCGAAAATGTAGCCGATTATATCAATCTATGGAATGGAAGGTACTCAATGAGATAGGTGTAGTGAGGCCTCAAATTTGATACCGACACCCATAATACAAACTTTTTGAAATACTGGTCTTCTCCCAGACAAGAAAATATCAATACCAAACCTCACATATTACCTCGCTACAACTGTGAATTATATTTTTCAAAATTTTCGTCTAAAAGCCTGTCGACCATACGAGTTGAGACTAAGGGGAACGCGTACGCAGTGCTGTGAACTCCATTAGTTGCCGATTAGTCTACTTATAGAGGCAAAAGACGTCATTATGGGCTTCTTTACACCTATGCGTCTCACTTAATGCTGGGCGAGTCGAAGCGTTTGGTATAGCTCATTACAACTGTTTAGTCTGTGTCGATTCTTGGACGTCAGGAGAGCAAAAAGTTCGGCAAATCGACACCATAAAATGTGTCAAATCGGCACGAGCTGTCAGAATTGGAGGAATCACGTGAGGCTGAAAAAAGTTGGATAAAAATAGCAAATGCGTATCTTGAGAACAAGCATTCGTAGAGTTGATGGTTATGCTGCCTCGATGCAGATAAAGATGTCGTTCTTTGGTTCTAAGCAGACAGAATTACTCGAATCCGAAACCCGAAAAGCTTGACGTGAGTTAGACGTGGGTGGCAAAGCAATACATTATGATTTATCCACGTTTTGTAGACTGCACCTGGATGCTGGAGGATGTTCTACGGTATTAATGCGGAATTAGTTTTAATTGAGTGAGCTTCTCTTTTCTCAAGTTTCAATCTTTGTTTGGCCAATTCTTTCTCCAGATCAGTAGATATCTCTTTCGGTAAAAACTTCAATATTTCAATGATGTAGAGCTCGAACTTTTCTTTGAGATTTTCCGGGATATCTTGTGGGATGGGCCGCAATATAGATATCAGCTTATCTTCTACTGCTCTTTCTAGATCAAGAGGTACGTCGTCAAGGAAGGACAACATGACCGTCATGATGTCCAGAAAGTGATCTGCTGCTTTGACAAATTCCGATCCTTCGGAACCTCTATTCAATAAAGCATGTAGTACTTCATCAGATAATGGGCCATAATAAGCAGCAAGGGGAAGTATGAGGTCCAGCATTTCGTGATACGTGGCCGATGACAATTGTAAATGACCAAGTCTTGAACGTCATCTCGTACACTAGCAAGTATCTTCACTTTTTGCGCTTCGTTCAAAGGCTTCAAGATATCAGTTACTCTTTTCGCGACATCTTTCGGCGAAAGGTTATGACAAATCCTCAACAGCGCTTTGATTTTTCGTACGCCAGGATAGGTAGGATGCAGATGTGTTCGATTCAATGGTAAACGCATCAAGATTCTTCCTCCATATGAGTGCTCGTCCGGTTCTGATGGTGTTGTCATTAACCTCGCAGCTCCAAACATGCTATTAAAAGCCAATTCAACTACGACGATTGTTAGGGGGATGGCAGATGCCATAGATTTTTGTGATGAGAAGCAAATTGGATAGTGAAAGCAACTTGTATTGAAATTAGAAGGAGATTGGCGTGACACTGATGTAAAGGTTGTCAGAGAAACCAGATACAATTGACGGAGAAATACGCATTGCTTCGATTGGGCAATCTCGCAACGATGAGCTGGTACTGCAAGGTCATCTGGAAGCACGATTTATAAATTCATGCAGTGTTGTCTGAATGGAATTTTGGCCACAACTTATTATTTTGGGAAAATCATGACAGGTTTGAGACTAAGGACTGATATTGTACAACCTCGAAATACAATTTAGCAACGTAAGAGAGTGGAATATATTAGTTGTGCAGTTTCACACGATGTTCTGGAATACAAAGTACATGAAGATGCTGCCTATGCAACGTGGGAAGTGAAGGTGGGTTTGTCAACGGCACGGCTCTCATCTATCGCGGCTCGCACACTCTTCAAGGATCTGACTATCGCAGCGAAATGAATTCTAGCATCATCCTCTATTAGCTGGAGAAGAAAGTGTTCTCTGCTACCCCTCCACGCTCTGTGCTGATTTTTGATCGAACAACATATCACACATTACTTAAAGAAGAGTCAAAGCTCGCAAATTCAAAATTCTGAAAGCTGGGCTATTTGACTGGCTGGTGACAAAAAGGTGCTGTGTGTAGCATTGAAGGCCACGCTATATCTACTCCTGATCACTACGTGGCGCTTAAGAAGTAGCTGGAGTTTATGTGCAGGCAGCACAAACCTGCTCCAGTACTCCAGGCCGGGTGCTTGCTAGGAGGTTTGACAGTGACGCGTTGCTGACGCCGGTCGCCAACTCGGAGCTCAAACCGATCGAGATGGTGTGGGCAAATGTGAAATGCTATGCAGCAAAGAGAAATGCGATCTTTTCACTCTGATGTGGAGCGTTTGACATCGGAGCGCTTTGGACAATTGGAGCCGACTGCTAGTCCAAGTATGTTCGCCACTGCATCGAAGTTCAGTACGACTACTACGTTGCAGCAGACGAAATCCCAATTGAGGGTACCGAAGACTGACAATTTTTTCGAAGCCCACAACTTTGGCAATACAGCATCGTTTTCTATCTCAATGCAGCCCACATAACAGTAAAAGATTCAAATTAATGAAATATCACCGTTTTTTAGCTACAGCGTCATCGGCTGATCAAAATTGTATCATAGCCGTTATCAACTAGGATTAGTTCGATTTTTCATTTCCGGTCATGCGGAAGACGTCGAAGGCGTCACGTGCTCAAAATGAATAGAGATATTTTCAGAGTTCTAGACCTCTCTAATATTGCACATTCATTTTGACTCCATCAAAATGTCGCTCATTTGATACGTCTGCCATCATGCTTGGATTGGCAAAAATGCTGAGAAGTTTCATCACCAGAGGAAGGGAATCAGTAGTCCGCCCTTGACTCAGTGGTAGAGCAAGTGGACCCTGCAGGTGGTGGCTTGATTCAAGTACTCTTGAAATGGGTGGTGGTTTGAGCCCATACCGAGTGACAGTTTGGAAAATATTTGCCTACTCGGTTTGAAGCAGTGCCTAAGTTACATTCACACGGCAAAGTGCTCATGATAGGATAAAGGAGCTAGATACAAACCAATAGAAGCATAATGGAATGATCTGACCCCAGAAGAAGGGAACCATTTGCTTCAAACGAGTGACCCACAAATTGTGACGCTGGATGGAAAAGCTGTAAAATTGCCCCTACAACTGTTTTTGAAGTTTAGGGCTGAATAATTTTCTCTGTTCAATAACGATAAAGTCGGTAACTCGAAAGCGCATCAAAAGTGATGGAAATGTCGTCTTCCGTAGGGAAAGATCGCGCTCCGCGAGAATGATCCAAATAACCAGTTTCCAAATATGGAACAACGCATCTGTCGACATTGAATTATAATTCAGCTCCAAGGGGCACACTCAAACATTCGAAAAATGACCAATACAGTATGTGTAGATGGACCATAACATTTGGGAAGTGTCATTTCCACTCCCGATGTGATATTTGCCCAGTCAGAATATAATATTACCAATCCAAAATAGGGTATTTGAACAATCAGAATGTATTTATTGATTAGCAAGGCGTTTGTATTCTGATTAGATAGTGTCGAGAATACCAGCTTCAGCAACTCGCTGGCACGAACATTTTTCAATTGTCGCGGAACAAATTGCGGACATCTTTTGTCCCTCCTTATCAGAATTACGGCATCGCCGATTCCGCTTGGTAGTTATCTCAAATGCAGAAGGATCTCGCCTCGTCGACGATTTGTCTCTCGCTTCAACTGACCGTCCTTTTTTCTTTACCGTTGCTGGCTCTGTAAGGACAGGAATACTTCCACTTGCCAACTCCTTTATTATTGATCCTACGATTCCCTTTGAATGGGACTCCATAGTGGAAATTGATTCTCCAGCGTTTTCATGTCGATGTTGAAGGATGATTGTTCAGTAGATACCACACTAGTTTTCTCGGTTTCTTCTTCAGAGAACGCATCTGTATCGCGCAAATACCAGTGGCAGTCTATCATGCTCAAAGTTATAGGTCTACTCCCAAATTGAAGTAGCTCATGAGCACATGTCATTGCCATAACATTTCGAAATGAATGGCTTCATGGTTTTTCGGCACACTCATACGACCGCTCGCGTTCCATATCAAGCTTTCGCAACGCGCACCTATCAGTTGCTCAAAGTAATGTGCATTTCGGAATGCGTGAGGGACTCGGATTCTTTCTTTGGAAGTGATGCTTCAATTTCCCGTGCTTGATTCTCAACGGCTTGCGTCATTCGTGTCAGCACGAGATCGAGATTACCGGTGGACGTTTGTAGATACCGCTTCAAAGCTGCATGAGCATCTTCGGCCGCTGATGTCGAAGTATTTCCAAAGTGCTGAACTTGATTTGTCCATGCGTGAACGAATTTCTCTTTGTGGATTATCCACGTCTTGTACAGATACTCGACGACCACGCGCTTTTTGGAGAATTTCTTCTGGAAATATGTCCATTATTTTTCGTACAACGCGATTGTCTTCGCCCTGCATATTCGAGTCCAGCTCTCCATCAAATCTTCCCAGTCCTCCACGATGTCAAAATGCTTCTTACAATTTGCGAGTACGTTCTAATCGATGGGTCACATGCATAAAAGATCGAAGCTTTTAGGAAAGACATGTCGGATGGCATCAGACAGCGCCAAATCACGATCCGTCAAGAGCACTCGTGGTATGACATCCAGCTTCTCTTTCATCTGCTGAAGTGCCCATCGATAATTGGCCTTTTCTTCCCCCGATAAAAAACAAAAGCCGAGTAGAAAGTGAAATTTGTTCCAGTTCGTCCGACGATGTCAAGGAGTGGCATTTTGAATCGGATTGTTTTATACGTACAATCTAGCAGAATAACGCTACCGTATCGAAGAGTAAGACGGATCATAGCTGGATGAGCGAGGAATAAAGGCGTAAGATGCCCATTAACATCCGTTTTGAATTCAAAGGTCCAAGAATTTGCCTCCAGCTCATCGATTAGTGCTTGAATTGGAGATCTCCCCGCAAGTTGCTGCAGGCGATTCGCTGCTTTGTTGTTATAAATTGTCCGTGCAGTGGCTAGCGATGACGGATATTTATGTTGTAAAATTGTCAGTTCCTGCCGTGCCGGAACTCCGGCTGCAACCAAGTCGCTTACCAGGGATTTTTCATCGTCGGTCATTCTTTGAGAGCCTGGGTGACCTGCCATATTGACTGAGGGTTTGTGGTTATGCTGTGAATTCGGCACTTCCAGCGTCCAAAATGGGTTCGAGCTTTTCTTGCTCCCATAGATTTCCCAACGACACACTGACAATCTTGTCCTAGTCTGGCGTTTTGGCTCGTCCGATGCTTTCGCTAAACGTCTACGATAGTTCCCCCCACGTTCACATGACAGATGAACGCTTTTATCTTTAATCGAGCGCTTGATGGACACCCCATAAACCGAATCACGGCAAACAAGCCGGACGTAATCAATGACCTCACCGTGAGTTTGGAATGTTTTATTGGTATCAATGAAGTTGGATATACAGGATGAAGTCTGCGGGGTTGCTTGAGTAGTGACGATGCGAGTGGAATAATTAGCAATAAGCTTACATGCTGATTGGCCAAAAGGTTGATTTGGAGTGAAAATAAGCTATTATTCTGATTGGTCAAATATTAATTAGAGTGGTGATAAGATTATATTCTGATTGGGCAAATATCACATCGGGAGAGGAAATAGTAAAAACTGGGAGTGGAAATAACGATTCCCTAAAATTTAGACACTGATGAACATGGGGTACATGAGCCGATTGTCCGCAATTCAATACAGTCTCTATTCCATCGGATGCTTCAATTTTCATATGCAAGCACATGCTTTTCTAACAGGAAGAATGTGGTTGTAGTCTCGGAAATCTTTTGGATCATTATTAGTTTTGCTGCAAGGCTCCTTCCTTTTGAGTATATGACCAGACCTCCTTGAACAGGGGATATCCTTCATCCAAATCATCACGTGGTATCAGACTTACATGGGGGAAGCAGGGGCTTTTGATGAATATGTAGAAGCTCTCAAGTTGCAAATTGAAGTTGGACTTGGATAGCGTGTAAGTAAATGACATTATGACTAACGCACGCAAGTGGCATCTCGTGCGTGCATGCCTCTTTTTCAAGACACCTCTAAGCACAACAATATTGACATTTTTTCAGCAATAATGACCTCTGCTTTTTCCACGTCTAGCCTATATCCAACCTCGTGTTCAGTAGGCAAAAGAACGAAGTTCACTGAAGCGTTTTCTCGGGCAGGATAATCAGTAATGAGATTGTACAAAAAAATAGGGTAAGTGTGCCTACTACTTTCGCTACTTGAGCTGCCTTCCATCGTTTCTGTGTATTTGATTCTTTTCTAAGCGAAGTCTCCAGCTCAGAACTTGTGAGCGCTCATCGATGACCGTGTCGCTCAGTACAGGTCTTCATCTCGCATTAACGTATACACACTTGTTGTGTGAGGGGCAAAGATGAGTGTAACTCGCGGATCAATTTATAAGCTAGGAGAACGTGGTAGTATTGATAGTCTAGCTGGACCAACACGATTGTCAAAATTGTAAATAGCACAAGCGTACATTACATGATTAGATTACGGAAGTGCGTACTCTTTGTACAGTACTGTACGCGCATAAGGTTAATGGTGCAATACTAAATAGTTTACTGTACTACTTGGCACCACAATAATAATGCAATAAAGAGGGTGTATGTTTTGGGAATACTTCGCTCTACCTGTCCAAAGGTTTGAATAAACCTGTTTAAAGTGTTAGATTTCAGCTGGTCCAGAGGCTATAGGTGTCAAAGATTTAATTACACTCGTTAACTAGCTAAGGGACTTCAGCAACCCCTGGGAAGGTGGAATGAGAAACATATCCAACTAGAAGCGGCCCTGGAAACCATTGGCTGGTATTATTGGACGTTCGTAACACGTGGACCTGGGGTGCGGTAACGGTGGTAAAGTGTTGAGAGGTGATGGAGATGGTGAATGCACTGGGTGTGAAGCGTGTATGTACTGTGTACATAGTGCGTGAATACAATCGTTGCTCGTCGCAATATTCCCAAGCTTTTTGAGATGCGCATGAATGTTGTATGCTGCTGGTTTCGAGCCGGATAGTGCTGTTGAGATGGTTGCCGTACGTGAATGCAGAAGGTGCGGGTGAAAAATGGCGGTATTTCTTTCCGTCAAAGGGTTTTCAATATCATATATTGGATAATATTGAGCACCCTGATGATGTTGTGTGTGCCGAATTGCTTGCACACAGCAGCGTTGAGATCTAGTTCGGTCCAATACAACCCCGTAGACCATTGATAAGGAGAACGAAAATACTTGTCGAGTGGTCGGAGTGAAGTAGTCTAGACAGTCGTTGCCATCGGACAATCCCAAAAAAAGGCTGTACCGTTTCCACCGCTTCACATGGGAAGATGCAATTGATATCCGAGGTATGAAAACGATATTTACTGCGAAGGTTAAGACCGTTATGTTGAAGGTGAAACTTGAGGTCGGAATAAATCGGGAGAAGTTCGCGGTCAAGATGGCCCTCCCTTTTCCACATTTGCGTCCAGTCATGTGGTGCCCTGACCTCCAGTGCTTTATCCGGTGGGATTGCTTTCTTCGGTAGACTATGTAAAACGTTTGTAGATGTCTTGGTTGGTGTGCCTGGTGAAAAATTTAGTTTTGAAATTCCAGGGATGGAAAGATGCAGCAATATGGTGCGGAAGAAAAGGTCCATAAGGCAGAAGACCCTCTAATAAACCTTGTTCGTTAAAACGCCGGACGATGAGATGGGTCGTTGCCGTGTGATCTCTATCCCGCTGGAAGTGTGGACGCAAAAATATTGTCTGAAGTAAGGTTGCGGCCGGGAAGAAATCATGTTGTGTGCTGAAGTTAGAGAGGCTTCGCAGTCCACGTTGATATAAAACCCCATTATCTTTCGAGATATGTATTAATGGGCGCTTGGATGGACCAAATAACCTTTCGTAATAACGCCATAGGGGAGCCTGTAAACGATCTTGCGTGTGAACCGAAGTGTTGTGCGGACTGCGAAGCAAATGATTTCATTGTTGAAGGGTCGAATATCAAAAAGATCCCAACACTGCCACCGTGATTGTGGAACCCTGGATAAGTGGATAGGCGAGTAAAGGATATCCAGTCCCGCACCCTTATCTTGTAATGGTGGTGTCATCAATGATATTGCTGGTCGAAATCATCTCGGAGCGTGTATAGGCGAACATTGTCGCAATCCTTCTCGTAAAGCGCACAAGAGCGTTGCCCGGGAAATGCTCTGAAGGCAGGGAAGGCCCAAACCCCGTGAGACGCTGGTCGTGTTAGCCAATCTTCTACCATAGGACCACGACATGCTGTAGAGATTGCTGGAAAAGAAAAGCTTTGCAGAGATTCCAAACCGAGGAGTGATTGCTTCTGGGAGTGGTGTGACAGTGGCTGGGTATCATATCAGAGGGAGTGCGATAGAAAGAAGTGAAATCGGTCTACATCGTAACGAACGTGCGCGATATCGCCATGGTGCCAGTCGTGAATACAAGGACATCAGAAGAGAGTCGAAACGTCGTGTTGAAGAAGGTGAAGATTGCTGGAGAACCCCCAGAAACGATACAGTGTCCTGGGCGATCATGGAATTGCTGACGGTGGACGGAGCAGACGGATGAAACCGAGAAAGTTGGGTCCTGTTAGGATTTAGTTGGAGTCCAACAGTTTGAACGTAAACCTAAACATGCTGGAGAAATTTTGGAGCATCACCAATGTCGCGTAGGAAACCGGTGACGTCGCCAGCGAAAGTGGAAAGATGATGAGTTTCGGTGTCATGATTGATAGGTATTCCAAGATGTCCCTTTGTAGCACGCAGATATGTCAACATGGGTTCCAGCAAAATAACGAGAAGTGACGGGGACAATGGATCGCCTTGACGAACTCCACTGCCCAAATAAAAAAAGGGGCTCGCGTGACCATTCACCATTATGCTGATAAGGGTGTTTTTGTAAAAGGTGTCGATTCAGGCGCGAAAAACCGGATCAAATTCAAGATGCTGGAGAACAAGGTGTAATGCGGGCCATATTACGCTGTCAAATGCTTTTCATATCCAAGTACTCGTGATAGAGTACTTGGAATCTTGAAAGCGCACCAAAGCGTGTCGGATGGATCTAACGTGTACGAAACCATACTGGTCCGAATGTAGAAGCTTCGGTGGAATGGTTTTGAGCCGAGAAGCAAGTATATTAGGGCCAAGTTTGGCGTCATTGTTGAGGAGTGTGATAGGTCCATAGCTGCTTGGAAGCGAACGATCCCCTTTCTTATAAAGAATGGTGATCGATGCCCATCGATGAAACTTGGTAATTCGTCTTTTCCAGTTGAAAGGAATGCACGAGTACCAGCACTCAGAACATCCGGAAGTGAGGAGTCGATAGTATCCGATGGGTAAGCCATCGTATCCTGGTGCTTTGGATGACTTGGACGACTCAATTGCCCAAGAAAAGTCATGAGCAGTGAAGGGTGAGTCCAAATAAGCGCGATCCTCCGGCGATATCCTTGCTGAGGTGTGTTGTAGAATCTTCTGCATCAGTGCTTTATCATAAGTGCGTGTGTCGATATTAATATTTCTTTGAAGGGGGTTGAAACACGTTTGCCCAATAGGTGTTATGAGATTGTGCCATTTCCTTCGGATCCGTTGTGATAGATCCATCATCCTGTTGAACTGATGGAATGCATATACTTCGGAGAATCGGGCAGGTGCTAGAAAGAAGTACTTGGTTGCCTACTCACTCTCATTTATGTCGCGGTCAAAGTTGTAGATTGCAGCCGACCTTTTTCGGTGGGTTTACAGTTCGGAGAGGTGATCCTTCAGAGTAGCAATTGGAGCACTCTGGTGGAGACGAGATCGATCGACTCCTGGTGTTCCAACTTGTGGAGCTGAATGCGGAATTCCAGAATCTGAGCCTTCCTCCTAGACGTTATACGTAGGAACATATATCGCAGATAACGTAAGTCATCACGCTTATGTTCGTAATTAAACGCGCCAGGGTTGTCGGATGGTCCTGATCGAAGTCTATATATAAAGTTGTCGAGAGATGTTTTGAGAGTAGCTTGCACTTCAAAGATCTTGAATGACCAGGTGGGGCATTTTCAAGTGGTGCTGGACTGTTTCGGAACTGCTGGTCCAGAGGCTATACTTTCAGACAGGTTTTACTGTACTACTTTAGTTTGCACTCAGGAGATTACTCAGGAATACTGTACAGTCACCATTCTCAATAGTAAACAGCAAAAGCAAAGCCAAAATGTATAATGTTTCGAAGGTAAACATAAGTATAAAATGATAAAAAGAGAGAGATATCGTGTTAATTAGCTGGCTTTGGAGCAATGCTAAGATCATTCCTTTCAGAAACAAGCTGATAAATGTCTGTCGCAAGAATTCAAGTGTGACTCCAACAGTTGAAAACAGTGGCTTTCTTCACCTTGTCTCACGCTGGATGGGCCCAACGCATGGCCACTAAGATGCTCACGTTGTAGAGTTGCTCGGCTCTCTTGTCTATGTCTTCCACCCCGACCCCATCTACTTGCTCCAGCATTGCGTCGAGTTCGTCCACCACATAATTGTCTCTGATTTTACTCAGCTGAATCTTGAACGATTTGATAATTTTGGTATCTTATGGTTGCAAATGGGCTGTTTTGTGGAGGCAGGAAGTGCAACTTGACAAGTGAGTGTTGATCCGTCACGCGGTGTGGCGAAGCGTTATCAAGAAGAAGTACGTGACGGTCCTGGCTATGCATCGTATCGTTGAAGTACCCAATCCAAGTACGAAAGAGTTTAGTTGTCATCCATCCCTTGGCTGCATTTGTGTAGTTTATTCCGAATAACCACCAATAATAAAACTTCCCTTCGGAATTCGATAGTTGTCACATTTGGCGCGCTTTTTGAAGTCCTTTTTGGCGCTATCCTCTCACCACAAGCCAACACATGAACAAACACGACACAAAGAGAGCAATACGGATGCCAACTGCCTCCACCCGCGTTGCTGACAGCGTAGCAGAAGCTGGTGCTATGCAAGCGCCACATCGAGTACCCCAAACTTTCACTGCGCGCACTAAGTAGAAGGGCTGTCTCGGCGTTCAAGCTTCCAAAGAATCCGTCGCACGCAACGCTGCTGGTGCTTTTTAAGAAGCCTGTCACCGAGGACGCTGTGTGCGCCAACCCTGGGCGCAAAAAATCAATATATGTGCAGTCTGTCCCTCGAACACGCTCTTCTGCTCTGAATCAACCGCTGCGAGATGCTGCAGATGCCGGTGTTCACGTGAGCGACGATGCGCGCGAAGGCGGAGAAGAGTCGAAGCACTCTCGTGCGCGACGTTACCTAGGTCCCTAACGCGAAGCTCGAGGGCATGGTGTTCTCGGATGGGTGGTTCCAATAACTACAAGAGCAACAGGGGATAAAACTACGGCGTGTACAAGGGAAGGTTACGTCTGCGCGTGCTGCTGACTTCGATGAAGATCGTGCGGCTTTAAGAATAATCAACAGCAACTACAGCCCTCGCGACGTTTGCAACAGGGATAAATCTGCGTATTTTTACTGCTTGGCGCATTCAAGCTCCGTGACAAAAGCGAGCATCTCAGGTCGAAAGTAGATCAAGAAGAGATTCACGGTGGCGATCACCACGAACGCGGACGGCTCCTGTAAAATGCCGCTTCTCTTTATCGGGAAAGCGAGGCAACCTCGGTGCGTCAACTCGCAATCGGCGAGCAAAATCGGTTTCGACTACGCTAACGCTGGTAAAGGGTGGATGACGACTGCGCTTTTCCGGTGTTGGCTGGCGCACTTCAACAAGAAGATGCAGGGTATGGATCGCATGTGCTCCTCCTGCTCGACAACGCGTCACCGCACTGAGTGAGCGAACAATTACCCAACGTTACAATGCACTTCCTCCCTCGCAATACTAGTGCACACTTACAGCCACAGGATGCAGGCATCATCCAGTCATTCAAAAGCCAGATGAACAAGATCAGAAATGCACACATGGTGGACAAGCTTGACGAGGTGCTAGAGCAAGTGGATGGAACGGAAAAGGAGAACGTCAAGATTAATGGTGAGCAGCTCTTCAATGTGAACATTCTGGTCGCGATGCGATGGGCTCAGGAGGCTTGGGGCGCGGTGACGCAAGCCACAGCTGCAAACTGCGTTTCACATTCCTTGCCAGAATGAATACTTTTTGGACCCAAATTTGGTGGTAACTAATGAGCATGGTGCTTGTATAACTGATACTGTTTGACTTTACGTGAAAAGGATCGATTATGTGAGGATATTATATTTCTGTGGTGTTTACTAATGAAAATGGTGCCTATATTACTGATGAAGGTACTGTTAGCAGCATTAGTTCATAGATGGTTTAGAGGAAGGCTTGGATTTTTTTCCAGCGAACTAAGGACCTTTGGTTTGATATTTTCACTTTCAACCCAATTTACCTTCTTCTTCTTACGTATTCCTATTAGTATCACGACGATATCGAGCACGGGTAGTAGAGTAAGTAGTCGGATACGGGTGGTTGCTCTAGAACTTGAACTCCGACGAAAGTTATCTGAGACCCTACTTTCGATACTATCGAATAAATTGCTCTTGTAGGGCTTCCACATGGCTATAAGCGTGTTAATAGCTTCTTCATCTGCCTCGCATGCTAGGGTGCCAACGATCAGAGTGTCTAATTCTCCTTGTGTTGTGGGAGTTATGCTGCCATGTTCGCGTATTGTTTTCTCATACATGTCATTGATGAGAGACGCGAAACATTTAAGGTAGCGATCTGTGCTTATTGTTTCTTCTTTGCAGTTCTCTCGAACTTCATCCCATAATTTAGAAGCTCTCTTATGTTGAGCAAGCATCTCTTGATAATCGATCTCTTTTTCAGTGACTTTTTGATCAGTAATCTCTTGATCAGTAGTCTTTTGATCAGTGGTCTTTTGATCAGTATTTGAGTCATCTATGATCTTTGGGTTATTCATCTTTTCCATAGTCTGTTCAGTCGTTTGCTTCTTTTTCCTCTTTCGTCGTCCCATGGCTTGGTTCGGTGTTCTACTTCCCCATAATTGCACATCCAATTTTGCAAGTGTTGAGATTGAATTCGCCGATCCGAAATAGATGCTGTGTTGGATCACTTCTACCGCGATAATTGCTAGGGTGATGACAGCTACCATAGTGGCTTGTGTGAAAGAGCAAGTTGAGAAATGATATATACGTGAATGTATGCAGAATGCTAGTCCTTATATATGAGAAAAGTGTAGTACCGCTGTGAGAATGTGGAAATTCGAACTGCCTCGATCGTAGCTTACGAAGCATACCGGCTTTGATTAGTTGTTGTAGACAGCCAATACATACCCCTAACCTTCCTCTATACCTTAATGGACATCAATTGTAATAGGCTCTAATTAACCTCGGTCGGTTTTTCATTTCTTGTTATGTGGACCACTCTACATACGTAGTTGGATGGTGAGAAAAACTACAATATGGCGAGCAGAAGGAAAGCAATCTACTCAACTAGTGTGACCCACATTCCGAGGTTTCCACGAAAAACCTCACAAATTGTCTCTTACAACTCATCCTTTCGGGATGGGGATTGAGATGTTTCTATTGGTCACAATGGCGTTGTCTCTTATAAAGAATGTCAACTACAACTATTCAAAGTCGGTATGGGAAGGGCGGTGTATGATTCCATATTGTGTCCTTGATATAATTTCGACCGATCTTATTACTTTTGAGAGACTGCTACCTTCTAGACGATTTTGATTTTGGAGCACTAGATTACTTTTAACTCGTGCATTTGCGGCTATGACGCTTTCGCTTTCGTTACATCGCCATGCAGCACAAGCACTGTATAGTGAGATCCTGAAACAGTATTGGTATCACTATTTGAGAGTCGGTGACATCGAGATATGCCCGAGAGTTGACTTCGTACAAAATAAGACTGAATGAAGTATCTGGAGAGACCTGGAGTGGATTTTCACGAATGCTCAATGAGCGAGTAATTCCCCAGCGAAATCCTCCGGGAGCTGTCGCAAGGGATGTGAGATATGTCGACATCCAGATTAAGGCAGAAGCGAGCGACAAAGCTGACAGCTGCGGGGAAGGTAGCATATTATGGAACGAAATCGTGCACAAAGTAGAGCAATCAAAGCGATGATGGAAATACTGAAGTATGAAAACAAGAAGAAATCTGTGTGGATGGCTGCGATCTTATTTATCGATGATCGAAGACTAGATTTCAAAAGAGGGCTGCTTTCAGATCATCAACTACTAGCATTTAAAGAGTTATTCATCACGCGAAATCAATTCAATTTGGCTCTTTACATTAATGACGGTAAAATCTTAATTTGTAATCAAGCAAGGAAATCGTGTGAAGCCTAAATGCTTCCTCAAGATGAAGTCTGTGTATTTTCTATGTCAAGGAATTTATGAGCATAGACACAATCTGAAAGCTGCTGCTTTATCCAAGAGCATCAAGTATCAGAACCTTTTGCAATTGGTGTAGCATCCGTAACCAGCAATATCTTAACGAGCATGTTGCGGTAGCTGGATGCGTTAAGCCTCGATCCCGTGAAATCCAGAAGGAATTTCGCATTGGCGGCCACGAATGGTGTTATGTCCTTGTCTACCGTTAAATTAGAGCTTGCACCCTATACCCTTATCATCCCACTACTAAATTTTAGCTGCATTCAAGCACTACATCACTTATATAGCTCAAATTCTCTTTGGTTGGGAGGACGTCTTGGAGCGTTTGGGACGGAGACAGCACACATCACGCCATACTAAAGGTCGATGAGTTCACGATAACGACGTAGAGGTTCTCGACTAGCGAGCAGTTCACTCAGGCTTCAGTCCTGTCAAGAAAGTCCGAAAGGCTGACTTGGACTGTATTTGAGATTGGTGTCATTTTGAAACCGATGATGAACTCTATCGTGCCATTGTTGTGCCCGGATGTCATAGTCCAGATCAACATTGAGCTTTGGTCAATCTCACGAAATTGGGGTAGCGAAAACTCTAAAAAACAACGAAACGGCGATTGAATTATTTATTATCTGCAGGCTCTCCTGAATGGCCGATGTAGAGCGAATTCATTGCTTGATGCCGTATGATGAATTCACGCTGTACTAACATATCAACAACCGTACGAGCTCGGAGATCGATTATATTGACCATGTGGAAGATCATGGGAAAAGATGAAAATAACAACATGGCATCCATTCAGATGGACTGTCGACTTGTTGCCAAGATATTATGCAAAGAACGAGTTGGTCTACATGTTCTCCACCATGATTGAGATCTTAAAAGCGTGGACCGAGACCGTCACGAAATTCTCAAATGAACAAGGATGCGAAGGCCCAAGCATTTTGCTCATCTATTTTCCTTGTAAAGGAGCTGTACGAAAAGAAATTGGTACAGCTACGAACCATTATTCAAAAGCTTTCCATTGGCTATCTCTACATTCGTTACATACAGCACCCGGTCCTTTGCATTGGATTACAACGAGTTTGATCACGAGCCTTCCGTACCTGTTCTCACCCTACAAGATCAAAGGAATCTTTCGCCGTCGCAAAACTGTCAACAAGCTCACTTCTCAAAGATAACGAGTTATGATACCCACCTCCCGCCAATCGAGCCATTGGCCCGGCGGGCGTGTGATAGCTTCAATACTTTTTCTACTTGAAAATCAATTCATTACGGGGACTAATGAAATGGTAGTGTCCGGGTGACGTTGACATTTAAAGAATGATAGGTTTTCGAGCTCTTGATTCGTCCTTAGTTCTTCAAACTTGCCTCCCTGATTTTCTGTAGTGATATGTATGGAATAAACACTTTGAGTGATAATCAAGCTTTAGATGAAGATTTACCTGCTCAGTGCTGGTCATTTGCTGAATTATCTGCGCTAGTTCTTGTGCATTGAGTTCCAGAATCAACTGCAGCGACAGGAATTACACACAAGCTTCAGTACCGTCTTGACAAACGTACATTCCGTATTGATCCCAACTCATCCTCCATCTCTAGTCTGATCACAACCGAGCAAGCTTCTCTGAAACAGATAGAATCATTGGCGATGTTCACACGCACGGAGTAATCAAATTCATCCAATCTATAGCAGCTCATCTACAAGTCCTTTTGCTGTTTTCTTATTGCAAATCTATACCGTAAAGAAACTCATAAGAAATGATACTTTATCTGTATTAGAATCAAAGCCTGACTTCTAGGTATGCAAAGCTTGATCACGTAGCGAAGCCGAGACTTCTCTTGCGGCGCGATCGCCAGTATCCATAGCACAATGTACAGCCATACCTGGCCGCTCGAATGAGGTCGCTTCGCCAGCGAAGAAAATTCGATTCTCAATTGATTTTGCTATTTGTTCGGATGCTCCTTCCATTTGGCCAACTTTAGGATAGCTATACCCCCCACGGATAAAGGGCACATCGCCCCAGTCAAAGTACATTCCCTTTATGAATGAGAGCGTTGCAGGCGTAGGGACCGTATCATCTCCATACATGAGGTCCAATTGGTTCAGAAACTGACAAATAATTTGATTTTCTGTAAACTTTTTCAGATTGTCTGCAAACTCTGCGGTCGCAAAACCAGTGATAGTGTAGTATATCTCGGACGACAGCTCTTTCCTATTGTCGGCAAAGTCGTGTAGGAAGCCGATGCCAGCGTTGGAATTGATCCAAAACTCCGGAATGAACATATCCGAACAAATGACACCGTGCGTGTCAGCTGGCCAAAATCTCTTTGAGACAACCAGAATGATTTTGATAGCTCGAGTCATTCCAAAAGAATTGACGGCATCGATCTTCTCCTTTGGAAGCTCCGGTTCATATTTGATATCAGCAAAAGTGGCAATAGGAGCTGTTACAACAAGTCGATTGCAACTGATGTGCTCTTTATTCGATAACGTAAGAGAAATTCGATTTGGGTTGTGGTACTTCACAGAAACGACAGGAGAGCTCAGCTTCAAATTGATGTCGGATGAGTGATGTTCCAAAAGACATTTATACGAGTCGGCTAATCGGAAATCTCCATCTTCTTCGACTTCTTGCCACTGCTTTTCGTACTCGCAGGTTACCCGGAGCGAGATATCATCCAATCGAACTCCAGCAGTATTTCCATAGCCAGCATTCGCGAGCTTGAGGATGCTTTCCGATAATTGAAACGTCTTGAAGTAGTCCATCATCGATCGATCTCTTGATATTTCGCTAATATTTTCGCTGGCACTAAGACCAAGAACAGCATTATTGAAGGTGCAAAATTCGGGGTCTGAATCATCGAATCGCAGCATTCGTTTCTGGTCACCGAGAAAGTAATATCCCGCTCCATTAACATGTGTAGCCTGAGCTGGTCCACCATCTCCCTAAGAACCAAAGGAACATTAGTCAGTGAAGTAGAGTCATTTCGAGTCGAAATGGTGATGAGACTTTATGTTTGCAATCGGTTTGACTCGACACAATGGACGATGCTAACTCACAAAGCAAGAACTGCTTTACAAGAGCATACATGGCCAGCGATGACAAGCTAAGCCTTCATGCCGTGCTAATTAGGAAGCAAGTATTCATCTTGCATGCGTATGAAGGCCGACAAGATACGAGGTAATCAATGCGATTCCATCTCACGGCTGATTAATCGATGCGAGAAATGTACAAAACTCTCAAGGGATGATGCAGCACCTGTGCCCATGTGAAAATCTCATACATATTCCATCCCTCTTGACGTGCCAAATTCGTCAAACTTGTATTGTCCCCATGAACAAATTCAGCCCCAAGGTCAATCTTCATTCCTGGAACAAGTGTATCGTTCTGCAGTATGCGTCTAGCAACATCGAAGAGGAAGGTTCGTGGCGAATATCTCAGCCATTGCAACGCACGTACCCTCCAATGCGATCAGATGCTTCGACTACTATAACGTCTTGAATATCGTAAACATGACGCAATGTATGTGCACAACGAAGACCAGCAATACCAGCACCAATAATTATGACATTATAATGGCACTCAGCGGGACCTCGACCGCGACACATTGCTAATGGCTGGCTCTGCAATGAGCTTCATTATCGAAACGACTGGATACGAAGGATTCCCAGCAACGAGTAGTAATTGGCTAAAACTACTGACTCTGATCACAATAGTAATTGGCTAAAACTACTGACTTTGATCGCAGTAGTAATTGGCTAAAACTACTGGCTTCGATCGCAGTAGTAATTGGCTAAAACTATTGACTTCGATCGCGAACCTTTTGTGCTACACTTTGTGGCAAGATATGAGGGCTATCGAATAGACTAGCCATGAAACACAAATAGAGGGCTTTGTTTGACTCAACGTTGAATTAATGTGTGTAGCGTTAAAGCATCCGGATGCAATGGTCTGTGCTCTGAAAAAGTGGATGAAAGCAGCGTTACGAAAGAACACATCATCATCGCTGTATCTCTGCATGGAACACTTCCATACATTTTAGCTGCATCACAAATGTAGAATATGACAGTTCGGACTTTACGACCTAGGCACTAGAATCTGAAACGCTTGTTATTTCCTCTGCGTGCTGAAGTCCACGCGATTTGAGTTCTTGAGCTTCGCGGATTGGCTGAAAATAAGCATGTTGCATAGCTTCCTTTGCTGTTAAGCGCTCTTGATGATCATATCGTAACAACCGATCCAAAAAATCCAACGCTTCTGGCGAAACCAAATGCTTATTTTCTGCTGTAATGAATTTCTCCAATGGCTTTTTCGAATGTGAACCCAAAATCCCGTCGTATTGCGGATCCATTTCCAAATCGTACGTCGATAAGTAATCAAATAATTCTTCTGTTCCTCTCACTTTTGCAATTTTAACCAATTGATCACAGTTATCATGACCATGAAAGAACGGCTCCTTGCGAAATATCATTCCGGCAAACATACATCCAAGACTCCACATATCTAGAGAATAGTCGTATTCCTGCATATCGACCAAGAGCTCTGGACCTTTGAAATATCGACTTGCTACACGAACATTGTACTCTCTTCCTGCATGGTAGAATTCTGCGAGACCCCAATCAATCAAACGCAATTGTCGCTTCTCATGATCGATCATCACGTTGTGAGGCTTTACATCGCGATGCATGATTCCATTGGAATGGCAATAATCCAGAGCTTTTAACAATTCGTAGATATAATAACGGATATCGTAATCTGTCAATGTCGGATATAGCGATTTGAAGTCTGTGTTATTGACGTGTTCGAAAACGAGGCTCGGCGTCTTGGACTGTGGATCTCGCACAACGTCCAATAGCTGCACAATGTTGATTCCCCCGGAGAGATTTTGTAATATTTTGATTTCTCTGTTGAAAGATGTGAAATAAAGCGGAAACTGGCGCAATAATAGGTACACACCTTTTGATTTTTTTCTTCTTGACAGGTTTCAGTATTTTAATGACACACTTTGAGTTGTTGGTCACGTTATAACCTTCAAATACTTCGCTGTACTTTCCACGTCCGATTTTACGAATGACTTCATAATTGTCTTGATCACTGCGCAGATGTGTGTGTTATGAAGGCTACGAAAACGTAAATTACGGTATTAAAGAAACACGTACCCCCAAGTGACTTGTAGATTTTCATAATCCCAGTACTCGCGAGGGCGTGTCTCGTTCACGTCGCAGTATACGCGAGCTCGACTCATTCTGTTCCGGAAAATGTGAACCGTTGGCTTAGAGCAGCTTTTTCGAATACCTTCAGAAAACATTTTAGCCGCATTGTTATATTTTTACTGTTAACGATTTAGTCACCTCTATTACTCGATACAGGGTTTGATGAACATGCAAGATATTCCTCATAACTTAGGTGCTCTTTAGAACTGCAGTACCTCGTTACTTTCATATTCTCCAACTTGTTTTTGGAAACTTGACCGTTAAATCCTGCTTTCCTCATAAGCGAGCAGATGGTCTCCGTATGGTTCCATCCTCGCTCGTGGGCCACGTCAGGAAGATATGTTGCATGATAACGCGTATCGTCAACATCAAAGTCAATTATAATGCCATGAACTCCAACCTTCATTGCGGAACTTAGAAACAACGATGAGCAATACCAAGGGATTACTACCTGCCAATCTTTATAGTTTTCGGCAGCTTCGAAATTTATCAAAAGTGACACAGTGCAGTGAAGTTTAGACAATTCCTTTGGTTGGATTGGTTCAAATCTCTGATCTTTCAACGCACTTTTCAGTGCAAATGCCTGTAGATTCTCAAGCTTAATCTCCACTAATGTGCCAATACAGCCACGCAATTCGAGTGCAGAATCAGTATCCGATTCGATTTCCCAAGTGACAAACAGTGGACTATAAGAAATATTGTCTTCAAAGCGTTCATAGGCTGCAGTGAGGACGTACAATGAAGTTGACGTGTCAAATCCCGCTTTTGGCTCCTCAGTCTCGAAGAAATGGTGGTGTAAGGTGTCAAAGCAGAACACAACCATTTCCTTTGACGCCATGATGATTTTAGAATAGATACAGTATTAGATTATACAGAGCGCAGTACTGTACGTCGTCCAATGAGGAAAGTCGTTGCATTTAAGTACGCGCGTAGATTTGCCTTAAAACACGTACTTTGCAGCTGGAAGGCAACATTATCGAAATGTGCAGAACCAAAACGTGCTCGGTAAGTTACACGTTTAGTAACATGCGATCGACCAGCATGCACACCCCTCTCGCAGATTTTATCAGGTCGTTAGTTCTTTTCCCTGCTGGACTCTGACGTACCGCTGCGAGCGTAGATGTCTGATAATTAGGTGAATTCGCTGCTCATTTCATTGAACCGTAAGTTACTTTCCTAAGACGTGACACCACAACCCTACATTGAAGTGCATTTGTACGAACAAAATAGATTCCGGCAACAAACAGCGCGTAATAAAAACGATGTCAATAAATCTGCCTCCACATATTATATTGCGAGATCACTCGCACTCAAGAAATTGATTCATGTGTCGACCAATCGATTCTTCTTTCAGCGACCATGGAGCCCTTGACGGCGGTGCTGAAATGCTGTTCGCTTGCGTCTCACTAATATCCAGTGACACTTTCTATGATCTCGCGCTTGCATCCGATGCACCCAAGACCGAAGAATGGCTTGAAAACTCTCACGTTTTCTTTTCAGAAACTTTTGCACAAAACACGACTTCTTATTCAATCAATGAGGAAATTGTGAGACCGCTCGCACAACCAAATGGTATCATAAACGGATTGGTTTGTGAAGGAAATAAAAATTACTCTACGAAGATTTCCTCTCCATCCGGACCGGGCATTAAACGTATCGAAAGTTTTGATTGCTGCTCCAGAGTACCCGTAACGTTACCGACTGGTTATGCGAATCACACAGAGCGACAAAGTGCAACATCTGATTATCGGCTGCAGATGTCACACAAAAATACGTGCCATAGTACACCGAAAGAACAAGTTGCACTCCTCGAAAATAATATTGACGTGACCGACACCGAAATCTCATTACTCTACAACATTTTGATTAATAATCTTGAACAAAAGAAAACGGCAGATTGCGGACTCACCGGAGAGAGAGAACAGATTGGAAGAAATTCACGTAAATGTTATGGTGACAATAACAGTACATCTGATTGTGTTTTGGAAACGGATGGTACCTGTTTTCCGCCGGTGTTACCCGCTTCAACCTCTTCATCAAATTGCGGAAATGACCATGGTGACGATGTGCCCAATGAGAGTAAGAATATACGATTATGTAAATATGAAGGTTGTCGGAAACGCTGTCGATCAAGTGGTCGTTGTATATCACACGGTGGTGGCCGACGCTGTACTTTCGATGGCTGTGGCAAGAGCAGTCAAGGTGGTGATTTATGCATTCGCCATGGTGGAGGCAAACGTTGTAGTGTAAAAGATTGTGGAAAAGCTGCACAGTCGAGGTTTTTATGCAAGGCTCATGGAGGTGGTCCTCGATGTCAGTATGAGGGATGTTATAGAGGCTCTCAAGGGGGCGGATTTTGTCGATCTCACGGTGGAGGGAAGCGATGTATGGAGTATGGGTGCAATAAAGGCACCCAACGCGGGTTCTATTGTGCCGTACATGGTGGATCACGACTGTGTGAGTACCCTGGGTGCACTCGTAATGATCGCGGTGGAGGGTTATGTGCCACACACGGTGGCGGAAAGCGGTGTCAATTCAAAAATTGTTCGAATCCCTGTCGCAGAAAAAGTCTCTGCTCTGTACATTTACGGCAACAAGCGCACCCGCCCGTTATTGCAAATGAAGTAAGCAGTACAGTTCACTTGACGCTCCATCAATGAAGAGCGTGTTATTGTTTGGTACATTTGTCGATCTTGAACTTCAGCGTGAAAGATAGTTCTAAGATGAATTTCAACATAGTGTGAGTGACGACATAATCGGATTACATAATATAAGATATACAGCTAAAGTACGGGGAAATCTGTTTTGACAGGTTTTTGCTTCGTTTAATGGAAGATGTACCACGAGCAAAACGTTTACGTCTTCTTCGAGAAGCAAAAGAGCGAAAAGAGAAAAAGGAAAGTAAGGAAAGTAAGGAAAGTAACCCAGTGAATGAAAAAGAAGATACGGTGCAAGACTATGATAAACATTCTCCAAAATTTCAACCACCTATCGAAACTGAATCAAAAGAAGAGCGAAAGGTAGTGATCTCAGAGAATGAACATACAGATAAAGATGATGATGACGACGTCTTATTGGCTCCAAAACGAGCCAATTGGGATATTGAGCGTGATCTGGCACCGATGATGAAAAAGCTAGAACGGAGGACACAGCGCGCCGTTGTAGAAATATTACGTACGTCATTGAGGTGAACATCTACAGGTACTGAAATTTTTTACGTAGGCGAAAAGATTGCAAGAGAGCAGCAAGAAGATTGCAATAGAGACTAAGCCAATATCACAGGTCCATAGTCGCTACTTCGGTTTCATGCTTGCTATTTCTTTGCTTTCTTACTACTTTTATTATCATTAGAAGTTGACTTTTTTCGTCTTTTTGAATCTTTCCCATCCTTTGCCTTTTTCTTTTTATATTTCTCTTCAGTCGAAGGATTCCCTTCCTCATAAGCTTCATAAAATGGCTTCAACTTTTTATAAATCGCTTTGATTGCCTTTGGATCAAAGTCACCTTGACCATTTACTACATCCGTACCCATGAAAAAATGTTTGCGGTGCTTGGCAATTGATCCCAAAATTTCAACCATACTTTCCACAAGTGTGTCTAACTCAGGGGCATGAAGACGAATACAAGCATTCAGATCTTCTCTGCCGATTTGACTCGAGTCTGTGATACTTGGATCGATAGCTTCAAATAGCGCTGCCAAGGCCAGCTGTGCTGGATGGTACAATAACGTCGCATCAGTGAGCAGTAATTCATTGACAACACTATTAGCTTTTGTGTGTAAGCTTTGAAGCAATTCCAACGATAACTGCTTCCCTTGAGCTTTCGCATAGATCCGCAAATCATCAACAAAGGCTAATAATGGACGAAAAGGATGGTACATAATCAAATGAAATCGGACTCCTTCCAACAGAATCATCTCATGACCAATGACATGTTTATGATCGACCTAAGAGAGACAGTTAGCATAAATTTATAGGGGTCAATGATGTTTACTGTACTTTGAGCTGTTCTGCTATTGTTTCCACACTTATGTATTGCTCTTCGACTTTAGCTGCCACGTAAATAACGGTTGGGACGAGATATTTGGGATGAAACTCCGCCACACTATTTGAGAGATAAAAACGCTTCAATAACTGTATAGCGGACGATTTCACTTTCTCTGAAGTACGAAAAAGCTGACTGCAACTATCATGTACTTTTGACTGATAAAAAGACACCAGCAAATTTTCTTCTTCCAAGCTGGGCAAGAGTGATGTGTCAAATCCTGATTCTTTAATAGCTTCATCAGATAGATCTTTGACTGTTTTCATAGTTGTATCATCATTCCAGTCGTTTTTATTCTCTGTAGCGAGAGTCGACTTTGGAATAAGCGCTGCAAATGAACGCGCTTTTCCGGCCGGATTTCCATCTGATGTTGACGTATGGCTTTTGCTGAGGGATGCGTACGCCTTCAGCTCCCGCAATTCGCGAACGAGACGTAGCTCTTCCTGCGTAAAAATCCAATTATTCAAGTGCGTCGATCGATGCAAATATGACATTAGCAAACTCGGTCAAACTGGTGTGAAACACACACTGTAAGAGCACTTGTGACACATTATATTCAACATTTAGTAAATCGCACAATTATTTCGCAAGCAATTTCATCCAATCGTAAATCACGTGTTTTACTGCTTCAAAGTTTTCTCAATGAAAGTAGCAACTTTGTCCCCGACCACAGCCACTTTCTTGGCGTCCTGTCCGCTCTTAATGACCTCACTAGTGTTCTGAATCTCGCGTGCAGCTCGTAAATACGTAATTCCGCGTCCCGTATGCGTCTGTTTCAATTGCTCTTCTCCATGATCCGTCAACGCATCCACCAGGCGCTGATTCTCTTTCTTTGCGGCCGAATGCGAACGTATTTCTTGCACAATCGGAGGAACATGTCCGTCCTCACGATTTCCATACTCATTTCCCTCCGGTTCCTCTTCCTCCTCACCAGGATGGTAATCCTCATCGTCATCGGCGTGCCCATCCCTCAAAATCTGATCAATTTTTTGAGCCACTCGGCCTCCCACCATACCAATTTGTCTCGCACTTGCTCCAGATTGTACCACTGTATCCCAATTGCGGATTTCTCGTGCTGCACGCAAGTGAGATATTCCGGTGCCACGATGTCCCGAGGTCAAATGACTCTCTCCATAATCGGTCAGTCTGTCTACAATTAGCTGATTCTCCTTCTTCTTGGCTGGGTTGCTGCGAAGATCTTGCACAATGGGTGCTGGCTCGCCTGCAACTCGTCGATGTTGACCATCTTTATGATCCGAGTCATCCCGAATGATTTTCCCATGTGCTAAAATCTGGTCGATTTTATCAGCCATGACATCACCAATGAATCCAACAACTGCTCGAGCCTGACCACCAGAAGTGATGACTTCATCTGTGTTGTGGAGCTCTTTTGCAGCACGGAGATGGGAGGTACCCTTCCCGGTGTTACCATATTCCAGCTCGTGCTCTCCAAAATCGGCTAATACATCTACCAGCTTTTGGTTCTCTTTTCGTTTAGCGCTTGAATTCCGAATGTCATTAACGATTTGAGGGTGATTGTGTTGATACTCTTTGCTCACATTTAATTCGGGTGTGTCATCCTCAATCTTACCACTCGCAAGAATCTGGTCCACTTGCCGAGCCATTGTGTCTCCAATAAATCCAATCTGACGAGCGTCTGCGCCAGAGTGAAGCACGATATCGGAGGCGTGGATTTCTTTCGCTGCCCGGAGATGTGTCGATCCTTTACCCGTGTGTCCACGATCCAACTGAGCTTCAGCGTATTCCACAAACGCATCCACTATTTTCTGGTTTTCCTTCCGACGAGCAGGCTCTGCACGCACTTCCATCATGAGTCTTGTACGCTTGGGATCGTGATGTGGTCCCGGCTCCGATCCATCTTGAGCACGTTTAGGAGTATTCTTGCCGCCTAGTTTGGCTTTTAATTGCTCCAAGGCCGCCTATCATGTTCCCTTACGTATGAAAAAATAAGTCTGGAGATCGAAACCAAACCTCCTCGTCGCCATCGGATTGTTTAAGAGCATTTACCGCTTCGATGCTTGCCTCGTACGGATTCTAGGTTTTCACTGTAAGTTAGAGCCTTCTCTCATATGGTAATAGCTACTCTGTACCTCTGGTAGGACAAGATTCTCTTTCTCGCACTTTTGAAGAAATCCTGAAAGATGTTTAGTTTTACCCATCTTCATTGTGGTCTGCTAATTGAAAACTGGAGCTTCTCGCGGTTGCATTGAATTTCTCATTCAACTGCCACATCGAACAACTGAACAAAGTAATCGATCACATGCGACATTAAGCCCCCAGAGTGAGACAGCGCTATACTATTAAACTTTGTCACAAATAATTGGTCGGATTCGGGCATCAGAGCTTTTGCATGATAATTCAAGCACAAATCTTTTGATTTTGTACCCGGCGAATTTCCTCGAGTCGAGCAATGTCATTTACGTTTTGTTGTGCGGCTCGCTGACTTATTCTTACAGTCTAGTTCTAGCTTGCGAGGCGAAGATGGGCAAGTTAATGTGGGCAGAATACTATATTACGAAGCAGAATATGATGCTAGCAGCAATATGGTTCAGTTAGTAGCAGTTCTGAGAGCATTAGTACTCTTTCTAGAGGGAATAGGTAATTGCTTGCACCGATTATCATCATCCTGCTTCTCGCCGCGAATACTACAATACGGAGCAACGGAGCATCAGAACAAGCATATTCATAGTTGATGATGTCGCAATGATTTCAAGTGCATCCAATGTACTCGCACATTCCTGACGAACCATGAAAGGTGCACGAAACCTTCCGTTGGATGCCATTATTGCAAAGATTTCCTCTTTATCGCTTCACTTCGCTTTTCCATTATTTTGAAAATTCGTATACCATGAACGGTGCTGACTCCAAGGACTGCATGAGCTTTGCACAATATTTTTGACTATGCAACATTTCACAGCCTTGAATATCACGACATTTATGTCCAGCATGGCGTATGCGTAGACTACCACCTTGACTGCTCTTATAATTGCCATCAACAATGCTTTTTCCGTCCTCAATTCCTACGCCTTCCTTGTAATAAACTGCCGATTTCACACCTCTGCTTTCATGAAACTGGATCCAAAGCTCTATGCTCACATGAGCATGAAAGATGCGTGATTTGGGTAATTTTTAACACAGCCTGAATTGGAGCTGCTGATTCGGCTGCGACCGAAGTAGACGTTGCAGAGGGTGGTGACTCGCTGCAGAAGTTGACAAGGGCCTCCAAGTGCGTGTATCCAGAATGAACGCAATGGGGTGCTGAGTGCCTACTATTTATCTGATTTCCACTCTAGTATAGGAAAGTGACTACCGGAGCTCAGCTTCCCTATGATCGTGTGGATTCTCACTTCACTCTCAGGGCATGGTTGTCGACATGGCGTCCGTGCCATTCCTTACCCAACACACTTCATTCTCGTGATTGACCTTATAGCTCATTATTATTTTCAAAAAGCGGGAGCCGAACGCTACTGTCGGTCCATACTTCAAAACACAAATGCTGGCGTAATAAATTGCTGAAACGTTCTATCATCATCAGCGATTTTCATGCGTAAGAGTATCGCTTTATCTTCCTCCGCTCTGACATGTAACTGAAGCCTTGATATTTTTAGTAATCATCAGCCGATTACCTGCACCGTCATGTCGATGTACAAAAGACAAAACGCGTCGATTAAAACAGCTTTCTATCGCTCATTTTATCACTCAATGGAGCGTGTTCGTCTGATTGAATCGTTCAAATCACTACGAATCCCTAAAACTTTCGATAAGCTTTTTTCCACGACAGTAACATGTCTACAAGGTGACTATTATGATGATACATCTGCCGCCGAACACAGATGCTCTATGGTCTTGCTGCAACAATTTTGGCATCTTCGTGTCACTAGATATGCCAGTACTTTTGATATATCTCACAAATCAAAAAGCAAGACGATCGGTCTGTAGTAGCCCGGATTCGATCTCGGATATTCCTTGTACAGCAAGGTAGTTGTTGACTGCCTTTGTAATTCAAGCCAGCGACCTTCTTCTAGCTTGATTTAAGCACTTTTGTTAGACCCTCGTGAAATTTCCAACTTGTGAGCCGTTATAATGAAGCTACGAGTTCATTCGTATCTGCCGCTCCTATGCGGTGGGAAATCGGTCTTGGTCTTTTCTGAAATCCATCAACACTTTAGATTTCTAGAAAATGGCATGGACCAACTAATTTAGTTATAAACTACAAATTCATTAAGAAACCACAGCAGCGGTCCACAAAGTCCGTTGTAGCTTCTAGTGGGTTCGAAAATCATCGCGTTTCTGGTGAAAATGTCGATTCGCGCGGGACCAAAATTCACTATCTGGAGGACAAAAATATACTATAGGGACTTTTCCAGATGATTCACATGCTGACCGAAGATATTTTTGGTTTCTTGAAATCATCTTCGAACGAATTCGTAACCTATTATAGTAGTATCGAAGAAGACTCGTTTGGTCATTTTGGTTGCTGCAGCCTTTAAGATGCTTAGTGGACTCAACATCGGCCTGGAAGTATTATGGCATTTCGCTTGTATTGGTTGGATCTTCTTTCTTCTCACAACCTTCCACACTCTACTGGGAGTCAAAGTCGTCCACAATTAGTCCAGCACCAGAATCGGTCCCATTGTATCCGTTTCGTTTCTTGTGAATGGTAGAATTGTCGAAGTAAACATTCAAAATCATTCCCATTCTTTATGTACCGCATTGAACTTTTTTCCAGAATGCGGATGTCGACAAGACCTTTCTTCGATGTTGACTCGTGCTGAGATCGGGACTCAGTGGTGTGCTGAATTGGCCGCGAAGGGAGGTGTGGATCGATGTCACTTTGTTCGAGAGTAATTGCTTCAGAAAGCACCCTTCCGTCGACTTGCCCTACCGGGACATATAACTTTTCAGTCTTATCCCGGTGACACAACGTAAAACTTGACCCGATGACCTCTTCAGCTGCTGTGTGATTTATAAACGCCAAAAATGGTTGTAGTATAAGGAAAAACAAGACCACTCATCGTCTTTGAAACTTGATTTCCAGCACACGAGAAACAGAGTAATTTTCTATGATGTGTGCAATGGTGAGATACTTTCAAGTTTTGTCTAGCCATAAACCTTCGCGTAAGCACAGATGAATCGATTCCGTTGTTAGATAGAGCTCTTTGAATTCCCACTTGCCCTTGACGATGTTGCATGTGTCGGACAGAGCTCTTTTGATTCCCACACTTAAGCATCTGTATGTATCGCTTCCATATGCTTTCAAGGAAGCTCAATTGTTAAGCCTTTCGAGAAATTGTGTGCAAGTCCTACGTGATTGCTCGAACTTCAGTGTATGATGGTGTGAGAAAGGAAAAGAGTTCGACAACACTCATCAAATTCCGTAAGAATTGCGTGAGTATGGCCATCGATAAGGAAGAACGATCAGCGACTCACGTGTTTAATGCGAAGTCGATTAACAACCATACACTTAGCAGTGTGCGTGCGTGTGTGTTGGGGGGTTATTTGCTTTCTCTCTGAGTCAAGTAAGGCCATAAGGTTAGCCTTTTGAAGATTTTACAGGTTCCAACGCGGACCCTTACGGTGTTTAGAATGTAGCCCTATCTTTTCGCTTTGAGTCGGTGCCGCTGCAATGGCTGTCAGGAGGATGATGTCAGCCATAGCCGTATGTGGTGAAGCGTAAATTGACTAATGACACGTGATTGCGTTAAAGAAGGAGGAAACTTAGGTGGTTTTTATCTAATCTAATAATGACGCTTATCTTCTTGGGTACCCTCACAGATATCAATTGCAAACTGCAGGATTATCTGCACGCACGGAATATCAATGGTCACATTGTCTGCCAAGATTTCACTACAGTCTTTATCTAGATTAGGGACTCTAGCAGCCCGTGGGAAATTGTAGCTCGAAACATATCCAACTAGAAGCGACCATTGAAACCATAGGCTTGTATAGTTGGAGGTTCGTAACACGTGGACCTGGGCTCCGGTAACGGTGTGAAGTGCTGAGGGGTCATGGAGTCGGTGAGTGCACTGATTGTGAGTCGTTGATGTAAAGTGTTCAGACCTCTCGAAGACGATCGTTGCTCGTCGCAATATGTGAATGGATGTTGTACACTGCTGAGTTGGAGACGGAGATTTCTGGTGAGATGGTTACCGTACTAGACTGCAGAAGTTGCGGGCGGAAAATGGCGGTACTGTATATCTCTCCATCCAAAGGGGTTCCAATAGGAAACATCGAATCACGGTGAGTACCCTGAAGATGTTGTGTGTGCCGGTTTGCGTGCACGCATCGGCATTGAGGTCCAGTGTGGTCCATAAACCACCGTAGATAAATTGTCACATGGTGTCGTAGACTGGGAAGTCGTTGCATTTTAGAATTTTTTAACGAGTAGCAAAGCTACGAGACGTCGAAGTTGCATGAATCATTTTATCCATTATGGAGAGAAATAATAACATCTCAGTCGACTATGTGTTGGGCTGATAACGAATGTGTAGGCAATGCCTGTAGTCTAGCTGGGTGCAATTTTCAAGATGTTAACAGATCAAAGGAGATGGTGACGTTTAATCTGAGCTGGCTTACACAATGCTCTTCATCAACTTCATCTCTAGATGAGAATCATTTCTATGCGACCTGACAAAACTTCGAGATGCTTCGAGCCTCTTTGCGTGCGCAAGTCTTTCCGAATTCAGAAGTCGTGACATTGAACCTAAAGACGGTAGGCACGTAGTTGCGATCGAGACCCTTCTATGGAGTATTGCAGATAAATACAGTAGAAATAACATATGTAACTTGAGGGTAGACACTGTATTACAATATTGAGCCTTATGTATGATATGCTCAAATTGAGCAACTTGTTAGCTTATTGATGCTACTGAATATCGTGTAAACTAAATTACGACTTAAATGCCACGACGTATACGCCAATTAGCAATTGCTTCGCTTACAGCAGGTGGGAGATGACGGCAATGTACAAAAAGATTTAGGACAGAGTTTGCGTCCTCGGATGTGGTTGCCACGTCATTAGTGGTGAAGTAGTATTTAACATAGCGAATTAATTCATGCTCATAATCCCTGCAATTTGGTTTTGACATAAAAGGTTCAAAAGCCTTCCATGCCTCGTAGGATGATGTATAACTGGACGCTTCGGGACGTGGAAATTCATCTAGTGCTCTTTCCCATGCATAATCGTTCTCCGTCTTCATTTCGATTGCCGATGCTGTTACGATGTTGATTTGAGTCACTCAATCACAATTGCCATAGGAACGATTTTTACCATGATGTTTACTTTCGAGCGCAGAATGATAAATGACAATCGAACGGAAGGGATAATGCTGTAGAAAGATAGCCACGTGGCATCGATTTATTGGTGTGGAGAACGGCACTTATTTGGTTGGCTATTCTCGCACATAGCGCGTTCTACACAACGCCAAATTGTAGCTTTTTACGTCTGGAATGGTGTGGAAGCTTCGAGACTGCAAGGTTTTTTTATTTACCTCCAATATAAATGATGGAGAAATAAAGAATGTGTCTGGAATTCCAACGCATCGTCTTTTCGACTCAACCTCAACGTTCTATCTTTTCTGGACCTTGAACTTCACCTGAATATCAACGTTCCGTCTTTTCAGATCCCACCTTTTCGGCCCAGCCTCAATGTTCCGTCTTTATTGCTCCTTGACTTTCCGCTCAACCTCAAGAAAAGTAAGTCCACGCGCGCAGCATTGCATTATGGTTTCTTAATACTGCAACCTGCATTTAATGTACTCGGCTAAGGATTTTGAGTGGAATCAATGGTCGTTTTAGGCACAACGCGCGCCATGGGCGTCAAGCGGTCTTCGTGGAATGAATTGAGTACTATCGAGTTTGTGTACCATGCGTTTATGAAGCATAACATGACTTTTGTAAACACGATTTTGTTTGCAATAATCGCAGCCGAAACGGTTTATGGCACAGCAATGATTTCGTTCATGCATCGCGTTGTACGAACTCGATTGGTTGTTATGGGCTGTAGAATGCGTACGATTACCCAAAGTAACTGTTTGGATAGCGCTCATATCCCACTTCAATTAGTCAATTTAAATCGCAAAAGAAAGCATTTTGAAAATTGGGATCTGCTCGTTCGCATCCTCATAGTAGTCGAGCAGGCGATGGGATTTGGATCTGGGTAATGTTGATGGACGAGTAGAAAGGATAGAATACTTGAGCTCTACTCATCTAGTTGGCAATCTCAAAGCAACCAATTGTCGAGAGAAAACTGAAGTATGCTCATAGACTGTCTTTGTCGGAATCGCATCACGAATAGCGTTGAGCAACACTGCCGTTTTCTATAGAAATCCCACTATGTCGACCTTCTCTTCTTCTACTCCTCCAAGCCCTATAAAGCGAGATAGCCAACGACGTGGTCTTCCGACTCCTAAACAGTAAGAAGATTCATGAGAGATCCCTAATAATTGAAATATGGGTTTTGCTGAGATCAAAATTGGATTTGTAGACCTCTTATCGCATCAGAACAGCGCTCAATCACAATGCATGTATTGAGAATCTCTTCAAGTTAGCACCCGGCTGCTCGACCTCATTTTACCGCTACACATTTGGAGTGGGACCACGCCCAACCATTCTTAAGAACTGGGACGCCATAATTCGGATAAGTAGAGAGAAGCAGTGGAAAGTTGTTCTTGCGTCATTCAAGGTGAATATATAATCCCGTCATTACGTTCGGTTCAACGCCAACGATCTTTTCTTCATTGTCACTCATCGCAGCAGATAAAAACATCATCTTATGTGCCTTTGTGAATAAAAATTTGCTTCAGAGAATGAAAATCTTTCGAGGTACACAATGGGTTTGCATGTTGATGAGCGTCCTCCATGGGCTTAAAGAGAGTCATTTCACGATCGATGGTGAGGACAAGAGGTTTCTCACCTTCATAAGTGCTGCTGTGGACTTGAGCTTAAGCCTAGCGATAGTCTTCGTCTTCTGAATTACTAAGGAAAAAGCAAGTCCAAAAGCGACATATGTAACTTGGTTGCGCTGTTACGGTTTCAGATTGTCCGTGCACGTTGTCACCACGCAGTGTGCATCAGACAATGCTTTATGGGCTCCCGACTCGGAAAAAACATCACATACCGGTCATTCTCAAGCTGTCATGAATTCTATTGTTACAGACGGAAGAGCGATAGCAACTCTCTTTACGAATGTAGCCCGCTCCGCTGAAGATAATGATCAGATGGGTAGTATTCTTCACACTGAAAGATGACTGGACATGGCTCTCTATTGATCTCTCGATAATACTAATATATGCAGGCTATTTGATCGAAGCGTTCAGGAAACGAATATCAGTAGCCAGATTTGTCTTTCCAAGTTGATGACTCGGCGATTACATTCTGAAGTAAATTTTATTGATCTGAGAAAAGGGAAGCTTGGATGCAAATACACATTTCATCCATCCATGTGGCACATATGTCACCTGCTCCATGGTATTCGCCCCTCCGTCCATCCACAGGTCGATCCGTTGACTCTTCAGATTGACCCATCAAGAACTTCATAGTTGAGACGGCAGACTCATATTTTACCAAGTGTTCTTCTCTCCTGCAGCACAATTTGGGTTCACGTCGCCAAATGAGTGGCTATTATCCGCGTTATAGGGAGTCTGTTGTCTAAAGTTTTGATTCACGAGCTGCCACCTTGGATTAAGGAGTTTGGACTACTTCCACCGCTAGATACATGTTGAAAGGTCTCCACCACCATCTCAATATGTTTCGTTCCTAAAAAACGGGGCACAAACCGGCAGTTGCAGCAGAAAGTCGCCTTTGTATCGGTGTCATTCGTTGAAGCACCGGTAAATGGACCGCACCTAATACCGAAATTATCGATAAGTACGTCAATCAAGTTGCTTTTTGAGCTGAAGTGAAGGTTCAACTAAACATGGAGTTGTTCAGCAAAGACCCAAAACGGCGTCAATTCCTCCGTGATGGTGATAATCAGGGCTTCATCCCAGGCTTTTAGACGACATGATGTTGAGGATCAAAAATTATTGTATATTTGAATTAGTTTGGTCGATTCGCGCTAACGTTGATAATTAATTTGATTACTGCAAAAATTTGTACTCGCTCCCGCCGATTCCTTCCTGCAGCTTCTGTTTGCGTCGGTAGAGAGGAAATTGGAGCGAACATGAGAATCGATTTCACTTTCACTTGTATCTGTGTATCTTTCGCGTTGTTTGAGTGGAAAGCATCGGAGTGATTGTGCGTGTCCCCGATGGTCGAGATGGTCAACTTTGAACCGAGTCGATCGAGACACGCTGCATTCGCGGAGATCATACTATCCAGAACACGTTTCATATCAATCCATTCTGCTTGTAAGAGATCCAAATGTGTGTCCACAAATGCTTCATTGGGCGCAAGTTGATGGTACTAGTCGGAGTGATGGTGTGTCACACGATTCTTCGTCTGTCGGGGCTACAAATACTTATTGCTATACTGTAGTATGATTAAAACACATAATTTATTACCATAATTAACCAATAAAAAGGCTGGCTGAGGACGGTAGCCAATCAGAGCGTCTACAGTCGGGCACTTGCAGTTTAACAAGCATGTTTTGCCTTCTGAATAATACATTATATTTGCCCTCTATCTCCAAAAGAAAAGCGTCATCACCAATAACAGCAACGCCGCTTTCTCCCTACCCCCTAAGAAACTCCATATCGTCTTTATTGATTGAGAAATAATCAATCATAGTCAGGCTACAGTGTGCATTATTAAACACATTTTATTGAATTATTATTAACCAATAGAAAGCTCTTTTTACGGATAGAGCAAATCATGACAAAATTAAAATATTTTTAACCAATCAAAATCTTCATTTTTAAAGAGATCAAATTGGCCCCCAAGAAATTATGTGCTGGTTTTAAGTGTCCGGCACTGTACGATGTCGCAGTATCAATTGACGTCAAAGTCAATAAATCCGAGCTAACACATAGACCGTTTTCCCTAGATTTATTTCGTCGAAATAAGTGAAATATCGACTCCCTCGTGGCAATATCTCTCAGAGCAACAAACGGTAACCCTTATATCGTCCATCTCTTGAAAAATTATCCCGACCTTTGGAAAGATTCGTCGGTGTGAGACATTGGAGTGTGCCAAAAAGCTGCTCAGTTTGTCTTTGTGGGAGAGAAGGGTCACGTTACGTAATGGTTACGGTTAAATGAGAACCGTGCACTTGTCACCTGGAAGACCTCGGTGTCACTAGACGATCTATATATTACCCAAAGGGCTAAAGGCTATTTTGATTTTGTCCAATAATGCGCGATTGGTCCAAACGCGTGCAAAATTCTCGGCTACAGATTGGATCATGACGGCAAAATTCAAACCAACCAGATTCACGTGTTTGCGGTAAGATGCACGTGTCTGCGTTTTCTCTCCGATCTTGTCGAATTCTTCTCTCAAGAGAGAGGTGCATTGAAAATTTCACATCGAAAGCTACACAATGAGTACAACTATGACTGGATCAAGACGTGGTGAGACTGGAGCGCAACTTCCACTATTGCAACCGAACGCAAGTCTAAATCGACCCACTATCAAGCCACATCCCAGCCCAAAATTTTCAACAATGTACATTCCACGTTTGCAGTTACTCAGTACAGTTTTTGTTTCCATGGTGGTAGGATGTCTTCTCTCCTCGATTTTCATCTCAGTGAACCGTGAACCGGTAGTGAATTTCACCAATGGAAATTTTTTGCATCGCGTGCGTCAGGAAGACGACGTTTTGGCTTCGTGTGCGGATGCGGGTCTCATCCGTAACAAAGAAAAACCGATTGGAAAGGTACACTGGTTCTTAGGGGGACCCGACCCTGAAGTGCGAGTGGAATCACTACCGACACCACGGTCGATTCATGATTTCCCAAAAAATTGGGACTGGAGAAATTACAGTGGAACCGGTCTCAGTCTGACCACAACCGTTATGAATCAGATGCTTCCGCGACCGTGTGGCTCCTGTTGGGCGTTTGCCACTGTTAGTTCACTATCAGACCGCATTCGCATCGCGCACTATAAAAAGCATGGTTACGCCGGACCGGAGATTGTACTGTCACCACAAGTATTGCTAGATTGTGGAATGCGATCATTTGGGTCGTGCAGTGGCGGAGACCCACGGTATGCTCACAAATGGATATACGAAAATGGAATTGTCGACGTCACTTGTAATCCTTATATTGCTTCTCATCCGTCCTGGTTTGCTGTCGGAGAATCCTGTGAGGCAACACAGTGCCGAACGTGTACATCAGACGGTGTCTGTCGGGTATTGAAGAACGCAACGAAGTATTATATTTCAGAGTTTGGTACGTTAAACGCAACAACACCTGAAGAATTTGAGCTTGAAGCGATGAATGAAATCTATCATCGAGGACCGATTGTGGCAAGTATGTATTCTCACTCTGAAGAATACGTGAATTACAGAGGAGGGTATATATTACGTGATTCCAAAAAGTATCCAGGAACAACGCACGTTGTCAGTTTGGTGGGATGGGGAACCACGGAAGAAGGGGTGAAGTATTGGATTGTACGCAATTCCGATGGAATGAATTGGGGCGAGAGTGGTTTTTTTTATGCGGAACGTGGAACGAATATATACAATATCGAGAGCCATGGAGCCTGGGCGGTGCCGATAGTTCAGTAGGAGAAAATTACGATTTTTACAAGCTGATAGTAGTCGTAGCTGACGCAGAAAGTAAAGGGTTTTTGATAATGTATGCGACATTTAACTTGCACAGTGACTACGGGTTGGACAATTTGATTAGAATTTACAGTACAAGCACAACCAGGAAAATACGCGTAAAGTATTTTACGCATGTTTCGCAACCTTGCAAGAGCTTGAAATTTTATTGTAAAAGCAACGGCGCTTCATCACGTCGTTTTCATATGGTCAAAAGTATTTGCGAGGGTGAATCGTCCGGGCGGTCGGCTTGTTTGTTTAAATTTTTGCATACTGTCCCTACGTAAATTACACAAGGGAAGGAAAATAGCGTTTTTTACCGATAAATACAAAAAAGTATCGAAAATATACCGACAGCGAGAAGGGACGGCAAAACACGAAATCGGTTGTAGTTGAACCACGCGGAATTTGAATCGATACCGCGGTATTACCGACATGCGAAGCGGTAAAGTAGATTGTGAACGAAATGACCCGCCAATGTACGCGACATTGTCGACCTTCGCACCAGATAGGACCTTTTCTGTCTCAGAAGGATCAACAAACGTACCAGCTGCAACGGATCCTTCTTCTCGATCAATAACAAATTGCGGTAACACAAATCTTGGTGGAAATTCTTTTTTAGTGATGCAGCCACGAAAAGACACTATTAAATCAACATTTACAAGTGTATCAAACGACAACCACGTTTCGTCCTCGGTCGTGCAACCCAGTTCTATATCCTACCATATACGTTCAGAGAAAGAACGACCGCTTGTGCAACTAAGTCGCCACCTTATTCAGAATTTTTTACGTATCAATACGGTAACCCGCCTCACTCCGTATATTACCAAATATGTTTTCATAAAAGCGAACTATGAAACTAGAACTACCACAAAAAAGGCAAAGCTACACACGATAACACTATTTATCGCAAGAAAAAGTTGGTGGTGAAAGAAACGGACGACGAGTATCCGTTAAGCAGCGAAGAGGAGATATTCAATGGGCGGTATCGTGTGCACGGAAAGCGAGTGGGCCTGGTAACGACCACATGATAATATGAGACCCACCCGTTTTCACCATCTTTCGTCACAGGGATCCTTTGGCCAAGTTGTCGAAGGAATTGATCTCAAAACAGGTGAAAAGGTAGCAATCAAAATCATCAAGAAGAAGCGAAACTTTCTTGCACAAGCACAAACAGAGATATCGGTTCTTGAAGTGCTGCATCGACAGGAGCATCCCGGACGAAAAATGATTGGTATGGTACTCGGGTTTACAGACCCGTTTTCGTATCTGATGACTCTCTATGTAGTCCACTTAAAGTGCTCGTTCCTGCATAAAGGCTTTCAGTGTTTAGTATTCGAATTGTTATCGTATAATTTGTACGAGTTGATTCGATGCACGCAGTATTTCGGCATCGGATTTAATTTATTGCGCAAGATTGCTCGACAGATTCTCCAAGTTGGTTCATTCGTCAGTAACAATGCATCACGTGACTAAATTGACTGCTTATACTCAGGCAATGGAATATATGGCACATCCCAATATCAATGTGATTCACTGCGATTTGAAGCCTGAGAATATATTATTAGTCCACCCGAGACATAGCCAGATAAAAATTATCGATTTTGGCAGCTCTTGTGTGTCCCACGAGCAGGTACCCTCAAATCACTGCCAATTAGATCTACGGCACTGTATTTATGGATTGTATGATAGTTGTATCAGTATATCCAAAGTCGGTACTATCGCGCGCCAGAAGTCTTGCTAGGAATGAAGTACACGTTTGCAGTCGATATGTGGAGCTTAGGTTGCATTCTGGTACGTATTTTACGTATTCGATACGCGCTCCGTTGTAAACGGACTCTTTAACCGATAGGTTGAAATGCACACGGCAAAGCCACTATTTGAGGGAGTCGATCAACACGATCAATTGAGGCGAATCACTCAAGTCCTCGGCATGTTCCCTCAATCCTTCATTGAGCAAACTCCCTCAACGTATCGACGCGAGTATTTTGACGAAACTAGTGTGGCAGAAGGTGATCGAATACTATCACAATATCGACTTAAAGATTGCAAGGCTTTTGGACGGGGGCACAAGGTGAGATCATTGGGATATGGAATGGATACATAGCTAAAGCTATTCGGAATAGGAACGACCACGCGCTCGTCCGCTGTATGAGACTTTAGGTGTGGATATTGGAGGGCCTGATGGACGAAGACGAGGCGATCCAAACCACACGAGAAATGACTATCTGTGCTTCTTGGATCTCATTCGGCGAATGTTGGAGTACAAGTGAGTGAAGCTTTACCTCTGTGGCTATCAATGACAGTGTATGTAGCCCGGTAGACCGGATATGTCCATCGGAAGCATTGCAGCATCCGTTTCTCAAGACAGGATCTTCCTCTTTCGAGGTGGTAAGTCGATGGCAATGAGGCACAAAGCGTATCCTGTCACTTTGCATTGTAGAACAAAAAATCCAAGTGCATGCGATCGACAGCTCCCTTCACGACTTACAATGGCGATTATGGTGAGCGACCCATCGGGTCCAACCGAGTGAAGCAGCGAAGGCTTTGATAGCGAAAGAGCAATAAGTTTTGGCGCAGTGCGCATTCATGTAATTAGCCTTCAACTGTACATTAGTAGCGTAGGATATTAAATTATGGAGGCTATTAGGAACAACGAGAATTCAATTTATAAAGCGATCAATTTGTCATGATGAACGCATTGCGCTGCGTGTTTGTTCGTTCGCTTCCCCGGTATTCCACCGCGTTCGCGAAACGCGTTTTGATTCCCAGCAATGATCCGCGTCTTCTCTTGTGCTCGCTGAAGAATCGTTGCTATTGTGTGACGACATTGAAGGCGAGACCACGCAGAAAAATTGATTTTATTGATGAAAGCGATTATTTGCCGAAAGGCGTGGAGGAATGTAGTTGGGAGCCGGAAATCGAAGATTTCGACGAGTTGGAGCGCTCGTGGTCGGTAGCCACGCCATCTCTGGCAGAACTCGTTCGAGAAGACATTCCCATTGCGCGTCAATTCTTCCGAAAAGTACTGCAAGCAAAGTATCCAAAAGAATTGGGAATGTGGAATAAATGGGCGGTCATGGTGTGTGATCCTCTTTTTTCATAACGTGTATAGTATGATATCCCGTTCGAACTCATATACCATTTATTTCTTTTAAGGAATGGAAAAGCGATAATCATGACTTGGCTCGCATTATATTCAAAAAGGCTTCCAAAATTAAATATGATGTAAAAGTATGGGTATCTTGGGCTACCATGGAGATGGAATGTAACAACTATCATGAATCCAAGCGCTTGTTCCATGTTGTCATCGCCACAGACCCGAAAAACCCACACGCACTTTTAGGCCTCGCGCTCCTCGAAACGAAGAATGGGTACAAGCACGAAGCAAAGAAAATTTTCGAGAAATTGATACGGGACCATCCCGAGGACGTGAATGTCTTTCAGGCTTATGGAAATTTCCACGGAAAATGTAAAAAGATGAAGGAAGCACGAGAGCTATTCCGTTATGCGACGGAATTAGACGATGCGGGCGGTCAAGTCTGGCATGTACGCACAAGTATTTTCCAATTTTGTTTGATTTCTCATTCATCTGTGTCTTTATCCAGGCGTGGGCCAAAGCAGAATACGATATGGGATTCTATCGCCGAGCTCTGAGTGTCCTGGAAGAGGGAATGGTGCAATTTCCAACCAATAAATATCTTGTGTTACTGTCGGCTATGGCACAATTCAAAGCCGGAGATCAATGGCAAGGTCGACATACGTTCAGCCAACTCGTTGATTGTGGTGACTTTATCCATGCAGCTTACTTCAATGCGTTCGCCAAAATGGAAGAGGAGGCTGGCGATATGACACAGGCTGAAGCACTTTACAGAGACGCATTGAATATTTATCCGGATCATGTTCCAAGCATCATGTCGTTTGCAATTTTACAAGCCAGAGGGGGCAACGTTCAGGCCGGTCGAGAGCTCTTTGAACAATCCATTCCGATTGTTAAAAAAGTGGGCTCTTTGCTGTTTGCGTGGGGCTCCTTTGAAGAGCAATACGGCGAATTGAGCCATGCAAAACAGATTCTGGAAGAGACAACCGCGAAGGAACCAATGCATTTAGAAGCGTGGAGGTCGCTAGCTCGAGTAGAGAACAAACTGGGAAATTCTGAAAATGCTCGCGTGGTACTGACTCGAGCCGCACAACATGTCGAGAACAACATTCCACTTTTAATACAACTGGCCAAAAATGAGGAACGAAACCATAATATTGATGAAGCACGACGGGCTTTAGAGAAGGCATTGGAATTGGATAAGGAGAATGGATCTGTTTGGAACTTACGCGCACTTTTGGAACTACGCATTGATCCCAAGAAGACTCGTTCTCTGGTGGAATCGGCGTTGAAATGTATTCCAGAACATGAGGCACATACCCACAGCATTTTGTACTGCACATACGGTCGAGCTTTGGCGATGGTGCAAGACTATGAAGCAGCAGCGAAAGCGTTCGAAAAGTCTTTACAACTGATACCACGCAATCCAGAAACGCATGTCATCTACGTGGACTCTGTTCTCATTCCTTCAGAGCGCTGGAATGATGCAGAAAAACATTTGCACTTTGCCAAAATCTGTATCCACCGCAACTCGAAACAGCGGCAGAAAATCGAAGACAAATTGGCTATGATCCAGAGACGATTGTGATCTCACTGATAAAGATGGATGGAGCCATTGTTCATAGCAGCAGCTATCAAAGAAGGCTTCTTGTGTACTGGATGGTATTCAGCACAAAGACACGGAGAATTCGATGCCACTCGAATTTTGCCCACAAATGCGCCCGAACGTACATGATAGTAGAAAATGTGACCAAGTGCATCGCCAGAAGCGTAGATATCTCCAGTTGGATTGAAACTTGATTGAATGGGATACCCTTCTACGAGATGACCGTCTTGACGTCTTCCAAAGGCTTTGTGCTTGAACCGCTTGTATGGTGGTTTGCAGGAGAACAGGACTGCCTGATTGAGACTTGATTGCGCTGCAAAGAATCTTTGAGACGGGTGTAAAAGGAGCGAAGGAAAAATGAACCCTTCATTATCCAGTCGATCGTACAGTACAGCATGCGATCGGAAGTCCCACACGACCAAAGTCTCATTACTGACATTTCGACCTCCGGGCGAAGCACTGGATATAAAGCGGGAATCATAGCCACCAAACGCTACATTCCGCACTGGTGGGAGGAATAGGAGATCCTGAACCTGCTCAAAATTCTTTTTGTAGATTGATGGCGTGCGAATCCCTTCCGAGACTTTTGCTCGTAAATCATAAGCGACAATCTGATTCTCTTGGCCTGTGAGGATGATATTCTGATTCTCTGGGTAGACGGCTATACACCGGATAGATTGTATACTGCTGATGCGAGCTACAACGGATTCCGCATTGACGTCGACGTAGACGAGCTGTTTATCGTAGCCACCTGAGACGTAATGTGTGCCAGATAGAGACCACTTTGCGACTCGAACGCCACCGGTATGAACGCGAGATAGAAAGCCTGTGTGGCGGGCGCTTTGGTTCAGTGCAGGAATGGGCCATACCCGAACAGTGTGATCCATAGACGCAGAGAGAAGCAAGTGCGGATAGTGGACATTCCATTGGATGCTGTTTACGCTGCTCGTGTGCCCGCGAAGAGTGTTAGTCAGTGTTCCAGGTGTATACTGAGAGTGTATACTAATTTCCGTGGGATTTGAAAGTACGAGCGTCTCAGGAGAGCATGGAATGAGTGGACGATTTGGCGATTGATTCGATTCGGAAGAGAGGTGAGATGGCTTGTACGGATGATAGAGCGCATTTGAGCGGGACTTGTTGCGCTGATGAGACAGTTTGCGTTCTCGCTGTAGAAATTGTGATGTCACTGATTGGATGCGAACTGAATCTGTCTTGGTTTCTTCCTCTTCCGAAGTGGAATCATAGCAGCCATCCAACAGGCTGATTCCAGACTCAGTATACATATTCTGATGCGGATACAAATGACATTAACATTATCGAAAAGGTGTCCATATTTTCAATTATCTCGAAATGAACAGACTAATTTGCATTTTCACATAAATAAACAGACAAAAATGCGATTTTGACATTCAGCGTTGCTATCCTTTCACGCAGTCAAAGTATCACGCCGTCTCTGTCTTCCTCATGATTATTCTGTGCCAACACATCATGGTCGCGCTCGTCACACTGCTCATATGCCAAACCCAATGCTCCGATTTTAAGACACTTGTTTGATGACTGCTCAATCGCTGCTCCCTCCACAGTATTTGAGCCATCATTATCCTCCAAATTTCTCTTTTTCGATTTGTTCTTTTCGCTATTTTCGCTGCTTACTACACATTTGGTCTTATCGCCTTCGAAATCCTCCGTCTCGGAGTCGGAATCCCCTCGCTCACCGGTATCTCTGTCTCCCGATTTGTTGCTACTGCGTGAAGCTTCTGTCACAGATTGATTTTGAGAGAGACACGCGGAACGATACGATCCAATCATATAAATATGTTCCACAGCTTGACGGATGGACGGCATGGAGCCCATAGCACGTGCAGTCGCCACAATGTGTCGACACGGTAAACCCATTTGAAATGTGAATGCACATGAGCACGTGAGATCCCGCAAATTGACTCGATTCGGGCTTTCGTGTTCGCTTTGTGGATACACAAACGCGACAACACTGTCGACACTTTGAATTTGATAACCTGTAGATTGTAATATTTCATTTTCAACCAATAAGGTCCCATTCGGCGTAAGCTGTAATGTCCGGGCCATAATGTGAGGATTCACGCGGTTTTGGGGCATTTCCATGGCCACAGTGCTCATAAATTCATTCTGTTCCTGCTGGATCTGCTGCAGGATGGGAAAGCGCGTGACATGTCGATCGCACGCGTCCGAAAGAAACCGCTTCACGATCTCATACGTGTCCAATAATGGAAGTGTTTCTTGGGTCAGGAAGGGGGTCTTTTCCATGTGCTCTGCGCTCTGATGACTCAAAGAATGCGACTGGAGGTACTCTGAGAAGCAGTTGGATGTCCAATTATACGTACGAATGCCCAAATTCGCGAATAAAGCCCAATGTGTTGGATTCAACTGCTGAAGGAACGAGGCCGCGCTGCTACTGATGGAAGCGATGCTGCTCAAATAGTCTTGGAAGATTGCCACATTGCTGGCAGTACGGGCGCCAATGATTTGCTCTCGGAGTGTAATTGTCAATTCGGAAGGCAGCGAGGGAATGATATTGCTTTCGATTGCTGCCAATAGACTATCGGTGCAGTATTGGAGCCTCACTTGAGGGAAGATACGCTGAAGTCCATCGGCTACACTTTGCTGTCCGTATCCGATGAATACGGTGGTCCCGTTCATGAGGAATCCAGCAGATTCCAATTCTTGTGTGAACCAATTGATATTTTCTTCCGATAGAGACTTTACAAAGCCTAAAGCGATCAATCGTGGTTCTAAATTCCCATCTTTCCCGATAACTGCGATAAAGTATCGTCCACCGAATCGACTGGCTGATTTCTCTAAGGTTTTGGGGGCGCTACACGCAATCACCTCGACACCATACACATTCTGCAGAAAAGGTAAGGCATTTCGAGCCCAACTTGCAACGATACACACATTCGACAATGTCTTTTGCTGGTCATTGCTTTTGATTGCAACAACGCTCTCCGGGTACTGATCAAGAAACGTTTGTAAGAGTGTACCAAAGGATTTGGAGCAGGGATCATCACTGGTGGTAATAGCTGAGATATCCTGACTTTGACTGACTCCTACTCCGGGTGTGAGTGGAACGCTGGATGGCGTTTGTACAACGAGTTGTAAGGAAGGCGCAGAGGAGTTTGCATTCGGGTACACAGCTTCACAATCGACAGAGTGTTGCAGCTGCATAGATGAGATTTTCCATTGTTCTGTCTTTAATACTTTGAGGAGACGCACACACCAGTCACAATGCGCACACACACAGACGTATTTTTTGTTACGCCCTCCACTGGATTTCTTATCCATTCTCGTTCGTTTATTCTGAACCTGAGATGCGAAATTGTAGATGGCTCGAGCTGCCTCCTTCGCGGTATCCCAACGCATATCCGTGCTTAATGTGTACGCATTGAGACTGTCACTTTGTCGAATCACTGTAACTGGCGTTCGAGGTGCAACAGGTGTTGCCATATAGTTTGCATGAACTCCAAATGCAGCGCGAGGATTCCCAAAAGCGCTCGATGGGCTTTCCTGCACAATCAATGGTCGTGCCTTATTGAACTTTTGATACTGCGCTTGTTCCTGCATCCCTGTTGCCTCCGTGTACATTCCATTCGGATTGATTGCGTGTAAAGGATACGAACTTGCGAGCTGATTCTTAAAGACTTCGGCATGGGTCTCTAACGAGTTCACAAATGTGTGGTCGGAATCGCTTCGATCCTCGCGGATAAGTGTGGTACCAACTGGTGAGATGTGCTGTTGCTCTATAGGCTGTTGTCGAGCTCCTGAGACTTCCAATTGTGTACTTTTGTACTTTTTCTCTGACTCTTTTTCCTTTAAAACAGAATGCAAATGGGCTGGTGTCCCCATTCGTGACTCAAATGATACATTCGGAGCACATCCCGACGAAATCGATGCAAAGGGATCATGTAAGAGACTATCGCATTGCGGGTGATGTCCAAGGTCTAACTCACATATTCGATATCGCAACGTTTCGGGAATTTGATTCAGTAAAATGTAAAATTTACACCAGGGATGGTACTCACACACCAAACGAGCACAAGTGGTATCCGGCCGACTTTCCACTTGTATTCGACGTTGGCCCTGAAATTGAATGAAATTAGAGCGCTGTATGGATTCATTTACGGCATTCAAATCATCATATTCTAGACCGATACAAAGCTCCTGTATTGGCGCATTGGACGAGGATTCCGTGTTGGAAGATGGATATTGATCGGATGCAAACGAATTGGAAGGTAGTTCCACAAACGGACGTGCTGGAGAAGGTGTGATGTACGCTGGGGTATCAAACTCGTTCCCTTTAGCAATTTTCATGGTACTTGGTGGTTCAAAAAGCATGGATTCAGGTCACTTTTGCCAGTTTGTTTAGAGAATACGGAAAAGCGTGCTCCGATTATGTGTCATGAATGCTGAACTCTTTGTAAGAGAGTGAAAATGACCGATTTTTACGCATTTTCGCTATAAAGTAATGGAATTCAGTGACGGAATCAGAAGGAGGTGGTTGATTGGTTGAAATAAGTATAGTGATTAGGGTAGCTGTCTGTCTTTATATCGAAATATCACATGATTTGATACGGTGTAGAAGCCAGTTTGTATTTAGAGTCAGGCTTGTGCTTATTTTACCCAATACGATCTCTTTCGTATGAACGCATAACCTGGTAATTCTTGAACAGGTCCAAGAGCGGCCAGCGCGTGTGCTTTGTCGTGGATCACCTGCGTAGCCGTATAACGAACCAGTGTTGCATCCACCGCATCAATACGCATGAAAATCTCCGCTGGTGTCAGACGTCGACCGTATGTGAGCAATTGTCGTCCGATATCTTCGCATATTGGAGAAGAACCATCCAATTGCATCAGCATACTTGCCTTCAATTGGATTTTGGCTCGTTGGACTTCTTCTTCGGTCGTTTTGTGTACCAATCGCACCAGTGATTCTAATGTGTACCACATGAAATCATTCAATTTATGTGGATCGGCCACAGCGTACACACCAAACAGACCAGTATCATGGTAACAAGTGTTGAATGCGCTAAAGGAATGAACGAGCTCGTGTTCGGCAACCGCTTGACCCAGTTTGGATGATGAGTTGAGGCCTGCACCATCGGTTCGATCCCAACTTCCAATAAGAGTTTGCATGATAAGTAAGGGGAACGCATACTCGCTGGTCCAACTAAAGCCTTCAAATGCCAAAGCCACGTGAACCAATGCCTCGGAATCGTTTGGAACACGGATGTCCGAACCAATGAATCGAGCAGGGTCGAGTGTGATAGCTTGATAATTGCTAGCAGTCGTCGGAAGATTTCCAAAAGATTTTTCGGCCAATTGTACCAGCTCTTGATGATCAATTGCGCCTGCACCAGCAATCACCATTCTATCAGCTGTATAATGAGTGGCGATATAATCTCGCAGATCTTGTTTGGTCAATGAGCGAATCTATTCGAACAGGATGAGAAATGTTGATGGAGTAGAAAATGGACACGTACGTTTTCCTGTGGTCCTAAAATGGTTCGACCCAATCCATTCCCCATGTACGCTGTTTCGTGAAGACGATCGAAAACCACCTCTTCATGCTGTTTGTTGACCTCTTCCATTTCTCGGAGAATCACATCTCTCTCTCGTTCAATGGCAATCTCATCGAGTCGCGAGTTTTGCAATATATCACTCAGTATATCCAACGCCTGTGGGATATCTTTCTTGAACACTTTGGCATAATAAACTGTTTGTTCCCGACTTGTGTATGCGTTTAAATGGCCACCCATGTTCTCAATTTCCATTTCGAGCTGTTGCTGTGTGCGTCTGCACGTACCTTTGAAAGCCATATGCTCCAGAAAATGGGCAGCGCCGTTGTTTTTCTCTGTTTCGTAGCGCGAGCCTGCTCCTATCCAAACTCCCACAGTGGCTGTCTCTCCGTGGGAACCTTCGGACGCAATGCGAAGTCCACTCGGTAGTGTTGTTATTTCTGTTGCAGGCGCATTGATCACGTAAGAAGGAAAGCTACGGGCTACCTGTGATACAGTCGCATTTGCAGCGTATGTCGAGAACTTTGGACTGCAGATTTTTCGGAGCATCTTGCGCATTATCAGCCAATCGATATTGATATTAGATCAGAGCGCTCTATTGGAATTACAGCATCATATTCAACCAATTAGAAACCGTCATAATTGGAAGAGCTTTTTGTTCGATATTCACTGCAGGACACGCAATCTTTGTCGGGTAGAGGAACGAATGTAAGTGCTGGCGAAATTGAGGGAGAGATGCATTTGTATCCATTTCGGTGATCGCTGGAGACGATAAAAAGCTCGTGAAAGTTATGTAGCAATATCTCATTATATCGGATAACAGTTTGAATGCGGCGTTACTAAGAAAATTAATGACAGCACAATCAATGATAAAATGCATTTATTGATCAACAAGCATCGCAGACTGTTTGTGTTCCTGTTGTGCTGCATTCCGTTCCTTCACGTTGTTCAAATTGACTTGCACGCTTACTTTGATGGCAGCTGCTGGCTGTATCAAAGAGATATTCTGCTCCAATTCGCGCAAATCCCGCACTCGTTCATTAGCTTTTCCAGCCTTCATTCGGTTCTTGTGAAAATCTTGATCTCTTCGTTGTTTAATGTCCTGAACGCGCTGGATCGCGTGGATAGTTGCATTCATCAGATCCCGGTCGTATTTCACTGCACGATTGCGTTGTTTCTCAAAGTCGTATGTGGTATCTAATGCCATTTCCTTCCCAGCGGCTTTACGGAATGATTTCGTCCATTTTACTTTACGAGGATTACGTTTCCGATTAAAATTTTTGTGGCATTTGGAGCGGCAGAATCGAAACACCTTACTATCATTGCGAACGAATGTGATCCCGTGCCCAGGATACACTGGACTCGAGCAGAAATAGCAAGTATGAATTCGCATGACGCTTTTTTGGTTCTAAATCGATTGGCTGAAAGAATGCACTCTACCGGCTAGTATTAGGTATATAACGGTGATTTTACCACTGCTTCATGCAACAGCCACATTTTCGTATCTAATGTGTCAATATCCAAAGCTGTCACTTGTATCGCTAAAAAGGCATCGCTCTGAATCCCGCAGACAGGAAGGAGAGAGACTGCCGGAAGCGCAAGTCTTCGTATCGCGCAAGTTGCATGTAAAGCTAACACATAACTGTTACTTAACATCACAGAATGAATGTCCTTTCGTACCTGCGGCAAGTTGAATCTGCTCTACAAAACACGTTTGATAGAATATACGGAAATGAAGTATCTGGTCCCAATACAATCGCGCTTTCTCCACCACCTCTTGAATCTTTACGAGGAGCAATGACACCATACAACTTACATCTCCTCCAGCTTGTTCACTGTGCGCCACGGTTGCTAGGATCAAGCAAATGGCACGCGGAATCATCACAATTTGATACGAAAAGGTGTACGATTCCATTTTTCCCTCCGATTTCCAAGTCTTTGGGCAAAGTTTCTCAAAAGCGGTGGTCGTGAGTGCTGTCAACTCCACTTCCACTAAACTGTCGCGTGGTAATTTGCTCACATGAATCAATAAAAATGGTGCGCGATGATCGAAGTTTTGACCCACAAGCTCACTTTCAACTTTGGAAGCTTGCAAATACGAAGGGATCGATGGCACATGCTCCAAGTCGTTTTGCGATTGTCGTACCACATACACAATTCCGCAGATGACATTTCTCACATGAGACTTCAAAACTCGTAAAACGGAATTTGCGTTCTGAAAGCACTTGGTGCTTTGCTCTTGATACTCTCCAGGTATCAGCTGCATTGTCGCGGAATTCAATGGAATTTGACCGGCTAAGAAGATGAGGGAGTCGTGCACTGTATTGGCTTGGCTGTAAGGTCCGATGCAGGAAGGAGCCCAAGCCGAAATGCTTCGCACATGAAGCACTTGAACCATCGACTGGGTCGGATCGATTCGAGCAGCTCCACTTCCACGTACAGCAAAGCAATCAAGAAGGACTTTTACTGGTAAATCGTTGCATTCCACACAGCTTCGAGATGGAGGTTGCCACGTGCCAATGTGCTTGGAATATTCGTGATTCACAGATGCGAATGTTTCCATGCTTCGCAGGTATACATGCACAAAACAGATGTCCTGGAGACAAGACTGTTGCTGTTGCAATATTGCTACAACCAGGCAAAAAGTGACTTGATTGATAATGGATCAGCTTCGTACCTCGCAATTGCTCGAAAATATCTGCCAAGTCTTCTTGGATTGAAGATGAAGACAGGCGTGATACAAGACCTCGCACATGGATCTGATCTCTATAAGATGTAGCGGAAGGAAATTCGTCCAAGTGTGACAGATCGACTTGTTGGGCTGATGGAGTGTGATGGATCGGATCGGGCGATTTCGAGACATTGAGTATCATTTGAAACTTTGGAATTGGCTGTATGACATTTTTAGCTTCCAAGTGACTTTTCTCGATCACAAGATAGGCGACTGGCGCGCAGAAATCGTCCGAATGCATCACGACTATCGATGAATCTCTGGAAAAAGACACATTCAATCGAAACCTTTCAAGATTGGAGGAGTTGTGCACCATACATGACGATCCGTTTTTTGAACAGCGGGCAGTCGAGTGCTAGTGTCTCATACTCACCACCTTCTCCGCAGACATTCAGTTGATACTTTTCCCTCTATCAGGTGGTTAGACTTCAAACGACAGCAAGCTACATTCCATACCAATCGCAGCAGTTCTGGCTGCATTTCCTCAAGAGATTTGCCGAGATGACGTGCTGGATCAAGCCCAATGGCAGCCACTTTGACGATAATTGCATGGACTTTGTTTTCAATCATCCTCTCAAGCAGCTCTTCCTGATTTTGTTGCCAAAGATACGTCAACGAAGTCAATCGAAGACGATGACAGCTATTCAGCAACATATTGCAATTCATTTTGTGACGTGGTCCACACAGCATCAAAATATTGCAATTTTTACGCACACATTTTCCACACGATGACGCTGATACGATGATAAAATCGCTCCAGAGCACACACCCTCCATAGAAGGAACCGCTTCCTGCACCATTTCCATTCAAATCCATTCACATCATTTTCGATTAGTACCTTAACTTGCAAAAGTAATTGATACATGTCCTCGACTTCGTCGCCATCGACCGCCGTGTTATACATCAAATCCATTGTTTTGGGCTTTCCTGAAATTGCTGCAGTCCAAAGGGGGACGTCCATGCACGTTGCGATGCTTGTGACCATATTGGAGCCGACAGATTGAAACATAAAGGAATCAATTTCGGCTGTGCTTTTGGTCCCATTCTCTTGTGGATACAGATGTGCAATACCAATAATCTCATGTCCGTACTTTATGCATTCCATCATCGCAAAGCAACTGTCTTTCCCGCCACTAACAAGTGCAACGACCTTCATCCCGATGATATCCCAATAGTAGCCTAGATTTATGTGAAGCGTACACAAATTTGGATCCGCCAAACGCTTGGCTACCACGTCATCATTAAAACCATGTGGACACACGTCCGCTCCATTGCGCTTCGACGCGTCAATAAACGCTCTATCGCTCTGTCTTCAAGCAGACAACTAGTATGTCACCTTGGCAACACTCTTACTGCAAAAACGCCTGCATTTATATCGTATCCGCTCTCGAATCCTCGCTTTTTTACATCACTTCATACCGAATCGGAGCATCCATCGGACAATGCAAATCCCAGCGATCTCAACTTGGAATGGAAAACCATCCGAGTCCAATTGATAGACGATCCCAACAATTCCGAAAACGCTGCAAAACTCAAAGAGATCATCACACGCGCGGATCGCAATTACGACACACCTTTTCTGAAAAAAGTCTTTAAACATTTGCAGAAATTTGCGCCTCAAGAAATCACTTTTGAGACGTATGGGCTCATGTTTCGTATTTGGAATCGCATGGGCGATGGCGATTCAATGATTGCTACCTATGAGACTGGAATCCAATACTATGGGAACACAGAGAACCCATCCATCCCGGAACTGATATATCGCTTCGGGGTCGCTGGGTACCTCTATCAAGGAGAGTTTGATAAGGCTGATGAGATTCTCAATACAATGGATGAGAATCAAATACAGATCTCTGATGAATTGCATTCGATCATCATGATGACTCACGCAAAAGCCGGCAATAAGGATCGTGTCATTTCAAGTTATCACGCTTTGAACCCCGAGAAAGGATGGTGGTATCAGAACGTGTTTGACCGAGTCATTACCAGTCTCGGGATCATTGGAGAACCTCAATTAGCGTTTGATTTCTATACAAAGTCGAGAAAGAGTTTACATAGTGGAACGTTGCGAAGTTTACTGCAAGTTTGTATTAACAACAATTGCCCTGAACAAGCCGCGAAAATTTTGGAGAATCGAAAGCATTTCGACCTCAAGCTGAATACTAACGCATACAACAGCATTCTATTGGCATTAGAGTTTTTGAATCGACAGGATGAGCTGGAAAGTGTGCTGGAAGAGATGAAAGAGACGGTGAGACTCGATTCGCTGACACACAAAATCATCCGACGGAATGAAAGTGTGCTCAATGAAGAGATCCTCGCTCTCGCACAAGACACCCGACGAAGCCAATATAGTACTCCCGAGCCAGACAATACGATTCTGAGGCTGATTCATACGGAAAAGTATGCTGAAGCCGTACAAGCTGCCGAGCCTCTCATGGAAGAAGCGAAAATGGAGCACTTTAAAGATCCTTCCAATTTTGTCGAAAATGCCATTTACATTCATCCACAAAAAGCCAAAACGGTGTTGAAGGCATTGGCACATGCAAAGGAGACTGAGAAACTCGCTCGTTTCCTGACACATTGCAACCAGTACGACGCCAGCTATCGATTCGCTCTGAGAAGTCTCGCCAAGTTTTATCGCGACCAAAGTCCAGCTGGTCCCAATCATACGAATTATCTGGTATATCGACGCTTGCAGGACACCGATACGGTCATTTACGACACCAAAGCTGCTTCAGATGCATTTGCTGCTTTCAACGATGTGGACGCATTAGCACAATTGTATGAGCGAATTCTGGCTGTCCGGAAGCAATGGGACGACCACGCTATTACAGAGAATTCTGAGGTTGAAAATCCAGTACGAGAGCGGCCATTGGGCTGGGCCAACTTTAGAGTGGCTTTGAAAGCATATTCCACCATGTTGATCAGTAACAATCGCTTGGACGAATTCTCTTCCGCAATGGATCAAGCGATCGACGCTGGCTTTGATCTCAGAAACAACTTTTATATCGATTTGAATTACGAATTGAAAGCATTGGGCCAGCGAATTTTAACTGAAAAAAAGTCGGATACCACGAGCAAGAAATCGAAGCCTTTACTGGCGATACCGCGAGCTGCAGAGCTTCTTTTCACCGATATGAAGAAACGAGGTCTTCCAGCAAACAGCAAAGTGCTCACCTCGGCGCTTGAGACGTTGAGTTTCGGCGACGAATATCAGATAAAGCTGCTGCTCGAGCTATACCAACAAACGCAGGCAGATGGAGTCGTGTTCCCGCTGTACGCTTGTTGTCGTCTTTTGTCCGCAATCTTCACCCACGGAACGGTGGAAATGTCAACCCAGCTCTTCCAAGACATCAAATCGGAGTATGTGCCAAGTCCAGAGACCTTTATGACAAAACTGAAAGACAAACACGGCCAAGTGACCGAACGTCAGATCAAGCTTCTCGCCCAATGTTATTATTGGCACATTCTCAAGCTAGCAGCCACCAAAGAATTGGACCAAGCCTTTGACACCTTGCAAGAATTGACCCAACTCAATCTGGAAATCAAATACATGCCAGTCGTTCGTGTGTGGAACCTCGCGCTTCAACTTCGAGATGAAGAAAAAGCCGATGCCCTCTCCCAATTGTTTGAATCCAACAATTTCAGAATGAATGTATATGACGCATGCCAATTCGCTCGACATATACACGCGAACAACGACTTGGAACGGGGACTGAAGATGCTGGATCACTTTGAGAGGGCCAATATCGAAGTGAAAGAGACCACAGAGGCCAATGAGAGCCAAGATGATACCGTCATGCCCAAAGTATCAGTTCGTCCGAAAAACATCGATGGAGGACCCCAACAATGGAATTGGCGACAGACAAAGGAGGCCTTGTCCGTGTATGAGAATGTATTGGAACTGGCGCAGGAGCGTGGCGATGCGGAGTTGGTATCGCATTTGCAGTCGCGTATCGAAATGTTGTTCCCATCGGTTTTGCGTCCTGAAACTTAGACGATAAGTGCGTAATACATAACTTCTCAGGCTGCCAATTGATGCACGATTTTCTCGTAAGATTGACACCACCACGTTTCCGTGCAGTACTTGAGGGCGTGGAGGGAGTTGACGGATGTGTTCCGCGGTGTTCGGAAGGCGTGCATGTGCACGTGGTCGATGCTGTTGAAAGGAGGCAAATGGAATGCGAACTTATTGGTCTCAGAATCAGATGAGATCGTCTGAGTCTGAGTCTGTTGGGAGAGGACGTATTCGCCCACGGTGCGCATTCGCTGCAAAAGGGAGCGATGTGCGATAGTCAGCTCCTTGACGTTCCGTATATGACACCGAGGGACCACTAATATGTGTGTCGCAGCTAATGGTGTGAGTGGTCGGAATACAGCCAAAAATGCGTCTTCGTATAGAATTTCGGTCTTTTGTTTTAGTAGGAGGATATCACAAAACCGACAATTCACTACAGAGCCGTCCTCTGCGTAGGTCACACCCTTTCTTGCTTTGAGGGAATGACAGCTTCCATGGATCGCTTCTGGGACGGTGGTACGCGTGGATCGTTTCCATGTCATATAATTGCGATCGATACTTAGGGATATAAATTTCTTGATACCAGTAAGACTGTCTTTATCATCGCCACAGTCGCATGGGCGAAAGGAGGGACACGATCGCGCTAGGGATCGGCCACAACATGTCGCCCGTATGCGTCCATCTCCAGTCGATTCACTATGCCTTCGTACTTTGTAGGGTGCGGACGGTGCTTTTGTAGTATTGGGATTGGATGAGAGGGGAGAGGATGGAGATCCATTGCATTCGGAATTGTCGGAGCGACAAGGAACTAGAGGCCCTAGCTCACTGGACGAAGTTGCCTCCCATGGACACAAAACCGTCATTGATAAGTCTTTTTATACAAGGAAACTGACTGTTGAGGGACGAGAAATGAAAAATGTTCGTCACGTAAATAGGTTTAGCGCCTTTGGTTTTTTGTGATGCCAATGCTTATGCTTCCGACTGTGAGACGAAACAATTTCTGAGAAGTCGAGAAGAAAGGCAGCAATCGCAAGAAATATGTTTATGCAAAAAAACTGAAAATCAACAGGAAGGAAGATGATTAGGGCATTTGACACCTGATTGGACACTCATCTCGCTCTCGTCTCAGATAGAGATCATCACGCATCCTCATCTCTGTCAAATTCTCACCACGTCTCAAAAATGACTTGATTGCGATGCATCAGCTCTTGTAGGATGTTTGGTTTTTGAGGATCCAAAATCGTTTCTAGAGTCTGACGTACATAATCTCCCAGAACTCGACTCCCGCACACGTAGAGCAGTCCTTTATTATGTAATAAATGGTCACGGACGAGAGTCTTTTGCGCCAGCAATTTATCTTGCACGTATGAACCCTAACAGAAAGGGTAGCTACGATTCAGAGTGGGGATAATTGCCCTAGACGCGATTAACTTACCTGAGGTGTAGAGCTCGCTTGAGAATATGCAACGTGTAGTGTGCTCAGTACACCTGTCGCATAAGCATCTTCGATTTCCTCTCGATACAAAAAATCGATAACACCATAGCATCCGTAAAACAAATGAGTCGGACGCGAATGATTCTTTTTGAATTTTTCAACCCGCAATCGCTGAAGAAGTGCGCGAAAAGGAGCGATCCCTGTCCCAGCACCCACCATTATAATTGGCTGATTGGTGTCTGGATATTTGAAAAGCGACTGATACATTGCGCCACGCACGTTATCCATCACCTTCATCGCAGATAAATAACATGAGCAACATCGCCCGCGCGCCAAACCAGTCCGATACCGGTATCCCAACGTAATGGAGATATTATTTGGATCAAATTCCAAAGACGAAGAAATTGTGTAATAACGCGGCGGATTGAAGGGCGCGATTTGATACAACGACGCGAAATCCAGCGATAAGGAAGAGAGGCTCTCCATCACTTCAACGATAGAGCCGTACCGGTGGTCCTGAAGCTGCTGAGTCGCATCTGATTGAGAAAGTCTTTCAATTTCTTTCGGATCGGTGCAAAATGCGGCCAATCCGTTTAAAAACGACGTTGATGGAGTGGAATCCAAATCGAATGTCCATGAGAGAGCTTCACGAATGGTTGCCACATGCTCAAATGGTTTTGGAATGACGCGCTTTTTGGTATTTTTGAAACTGCGAGGATTGAATTTCTGGACGGATGCATTTCGAGTGGCTTGGAACAGCTGATTGCCGTCGACTTTTAAAATCGTTAGCAATCGATCAACCTGCTGAGATGAATTGGGCACATAAATTGCAAAATTGAGAGCGCATTGGTTTGTGAGAAGTTGTTTTTGGCATTCGTTTAATGCAAATTCGATATGTCGAACGGAACGGATCCAGTTGTCTTGAGATGGATGATCTGGTGCAATTAATTGGTTCTTTACGACCGGGAATTCTGTGGCTTGATTCTCATGTATCCATTGTTGCTGCTGGGCTGTCAATTGGTTGGAATCGAGATACGCAATTTGGCATTTGGTGGCGGGTTGAAGACGGTTCTCTACCATCGATTTCGGATTGCGCAATTTCCGGATGGAATTTTCATACTCGAATAATTTTTCCTAAATATATGTGCGGATACATTTGAGAATGGGTCAAGCACTACTATTGCGTGTACCTGATACACTAAAAAAACACAATTGGGGCAATCACGACCACAGCACTCGTCTTCCGATGGTTTCTCTGGCGGCGTGAGATCCGTGGACGTGGGGACAACCTTCGAATCCTAACACATCCGCGAGTTACGATATGGCATCGTCGAATTGTAAGCACGCACGATCTCCTTATCATTCGTTTTTTCCTTTTCATTTCGCAACCGCCTCTCAAAGTTTAGAAACGCGTCCATTCCAGCATTGGTAATTCGCCTCTTCTGAATGCGATTCGGCACTCTCCTGAGCCTTCCCGAGAACGCTGCGATCGATTGGTAGCTGCTCAAACATCGCAGCCAGCACATCCCTCGTCAATGTTACGTAACATGTTGCCGGACAATTTTTACAGCATAACGGCAATGATAACAAACATGTATCAGTCATGTAACATGACGACAAAAATGAAGACAAAACGAAAACTTTTGCCATTCTTTACGCATCCGTTCGACGTTCCTACCAGCTCCCATATGGCTACGAGGGTGAAAGAAGCGTCTCCTGCTCACTGGAACGAGTACGATTACGCGATCGGAAGACCACCATTGCGCTAAAAACGATGAGAATTGCCAGAATGAATGGTGCAAAGTATCGATACCAAACGCGATGAGATGAGGATGCGACCACCCCCGTCTTCGGCTGATTACAATTGCGTGGAGAACGAGCGTAATTTAAAGCTTTCACAAAAGTTTCCACGTCGCAAAGAGCTGCATACACACGTCAAAGACAAAGAAATCGCAAAGCAGAGTCAGCGCTAACAATTTTGGCATTCTGGAATCTTGATTGGCTTCCCTCTGTAAAGTGGTCGGACAGCATGACCGCTGGTCGTTTTGTAAAGCTCTAACACAAAAGCCGCGGCATACGGTGTCCAGCTTCTGTTCCAATTTTCTCGTTGGAGAGCGGCCAAGAACGGCATCAATGTTGCATCATGACCTACAGTGAAGATCGGAAGAATTGGTACAACGACGTCATTCCCGTACCCATGAAGATGGCCAGCTTTGCGTAGTCTTGTTCCTTCGCGATAGCGTCATCCAAGTTGTTGATCATGTCTCGAAAAAGAGGCTGCATTGCGACCTTGGAGTACCATGAGTCATTATAGGTCAAGAAAAGACCCTGTCGAAATTCGACTTCTTGGTAGATTTTAGTGAATAGCGCTCCATCCACACCGTTTGGAAGGGGAAGGTTGTTGCAACGAGCTACACTCAGACATTCCAACACGGTATTCCAGCTGAAATTTCCCACAGAAGCGGTGAATCTTTCTTCTAATTCCACCACGGGGAGGCTTGTGATATGGTCGTGGAATGTTTTTGATGTGGACGAAAGATCGGCGATCTATGAAACGGGATGAACTAGGCTGCCATTGGGTGACTACTATGGTCGTACGTATCTCATTATGGGGCAAATGTTCTCGTTGGCGTTGATGTGATCGGTGGAGTAGTCAGCCACTCTCCACGTCAGCAGATCGTCTAACAACGTGGATTCGCTTGCATCTGGTGGGAAAAACGCATCAAACAACACCTACATCGTAATCAACTTTCAGTACGCGTCGAGCATGAGCTGGCAAGACCAACCTGACCCGACCCAAGTGTTCGTTCTTGGTCATCGCTTCGGAGATAGATGTGACGAGTGTCGACTTTCTAAAGCAATTACGTTGTGAATTGGATGGTCAGGCGTTGTCGAGCGTACAGAAATGTTGGCGGTGTCAAAGAGGTGAAATGGACTCGGACCGATGTACGCCTCTCGAAGGTATCTGCAAGCACAAGCGATTTGAACGGGAAGAATCGACGAATTGCGTCATTTTTGGCGTACAATCCATTGGCTGCATGTTGCTCTCGGCCTTCTGGAAGTATTCCACCCACCACGCAATCTCCTTTCAAGATATTCAGCCCGTTCGTGTACTGCTTTCGGAACAATCTTCCATATCCAGAGGCGCTTGATTTATCTGCGATGTTTTGTGACTTAATTGGGAAGTAACGGTACAATGTTTACAAAAATGGCCATGAGCAATCGCAAATAACACATATGCTCACCGAGACCGAAGTCGTCGAGCAATTCCATCGCACGTTCATTGGATTGTTCTTCTTCTCATCCCAGCAGAACACGCGGCCGTATGGAGCACGGCTTCCATGTCGAGCTAGAATCTACACGAAAAAGTCGATCGCCTCTCCAAAAATACAGCCACGGGAGCTCACAAACCTGTACTTGAAGCAGCGATTCCACTTGCTTTTGCTCTTCAGGCGTTAGGGGCTCAATGCGCGTGGAATCGATATGTTTGAGGTCGTTACAGTACTCGTGCTGCTTCCACGCATCATAAATTCCACCCTGAACGACGCATGCAAACGGCAAAGCGACGCACAGCCACACTTTTCCATTCGTTCGGATCATGAGCGTCTAAAGTGCGCTGAAATATAGAATCATGATTTCCACCAATCTATACTCGTTCTATTAATAACACGTAGAGTCAGCCAATCATACTGCTATAACGTATTGGATTGGCTAAATATAGAATAGACAGCTGTACTCCCACCGGATTGGCTAGAAATAGCCAAGGTGATGCGCATTTCTGTTTTCATCGCATGAAAGCGCTCTGAAGCTCCTTTTTGCGGCATTAATACTCACAAATGGACACCGCGATCGAACCTGAACAACGGGAAATCAGTATTTCATTTCTTCAGCTACAACTAGAGCAAAAAATCGAAGAGCTAAAGCAAGTACAGACTGCGTTTGAAGAGTATACAGAATCGAGTCATGAACTGGAACAAGAACTCGAGCAGGAGCTCACTCGCACGGAAGCGCGAAACACGCACCTGAGCAAGCGCGTACAGACGTATGAGCACGAAATACAGAGCCTGCGTGATCGTCTCTCTCAGTTAAGCGTGGAATTCCATACTTCCGAGCAGCAAAATGCGCTGCTGCTTTCGAGTGTGAAGGAGCAGGAACGCGTCAAAATCGAATTGGAACAGCAATTGGATGAATCTCTGACGGAAATCCGTATTCTAAGAGCGACAGAAGACGATCTAAAGCATCGATTCGAGCGGGAAATGGAAGAAAAGATATTTCTCAATAGCGAAAATGAAGAGCTCAGAAGGCAACAACAACTGACAGAAGAGCGATTTCGCACACAAATCAACGACTTGAAGCTTGAATTAGACTTACAAAGGCGCAGTCACGAGAAATGCGCTTCAAAGAACGAGAGAACGGCTACAAATGAGAACGAAGGCGATCGGCGCAAGGGATATCAAACAATTATCGAAGCGCTACAAAGAGACATGGAAACGCTAGCAGCAGAATTCCAAAACGAGAGACATCTTCGCCAGTGTATGGAACACGAGCTTGCTCAAAAGAACGCGCAGGTACTCCATTCTGAAGCCATGGAAACGGAAATCATCGAGCTCAACGATGAGCTTATCGACAAAGCCAAAGACACACGCGAGCGGGACTTTCGAGTATGTAAGGGCTTGTATACGCTTGGAAGATGAACGCATTGTCCGAATCGCTCATATCGTCTCTATAGATCCAAACATTGAGCGAGCAGATCTCCATGCAAATGGAAGAAATGCTCATTCTTGAGAGTCGACTCGCCTCCGGGAAGATCGATATCCATCCAAAAGCGAGGAAGACACGATCACGAACCGATTCCACCGAGATTTCCGAGTCATCCTGCTCTACATCCTCGACCTCGAAATCCCTGGAGCCTTGTTCCTCTTTTAAATCGCCCTCCACAGAGCCTTTTGAATCGAAATACCAACTCGAAAGAGCCCGAAATGCAGCGCTTTGTTCACGTCTCCAAACGCTCTGTGGGAATATTCATGTTGTCTGTCGAGTCCGACCCGTTCTCGAGCGTATATCAGCTATCCGGATCGTAAGCGCGTCCGATGTGGCTATCCACCTGAGCTCCAACACGCAGATATCTCCAAATGAAAGCTCTTACTGGAAAACGTTCTCATTCGATCGCGTTTTCGGGCCAATGGAAACACAAGCGCAATTGTTTTCTCACGTCGAACCAATCGCTCAATCAGTAGTGGACGGGTACAACGCGTGCATCTTTGCATATGGTCAGACGGGCTCCGGGAAGACGTACACGATGCAGGGAACCGATCAAAATCCCGGCGTGAATCATCGCATTCTCGAGTATCTAATGACCGCTTCCGACGGATTCCGAGTCCAATTGGGCGCATTGGAGATCTACAACGACACCTTACGCGATCTCAGCGACAATACCAATACACAGCATCTGGAATTGCGTCAGAACGAAGACAAACACATTCACATCGCCGGCCTCCAGATGCAAAGCGTGTCGACCATGAACCAAGCGCTCTCAATTTTGACCGCGTATCACCACAATCGCGTCTGTGGAACCACGCAAATCCACGCGGAAAGCAGTCGTTCCCACTTGATTGTGATCGTCCAACTGATCTCCATAGAGCCTCCTCAAAGCGTGTGCGGGAAGTTGTACCTCGTCGACTTGGCGGGCTCCGAGCGCGTCAAGAAGAGTTGCGTGGGAGGCGTCATGCTCAAGGAAGCCGCTCACATCAACAAATCGCTCTCGGCACTGGCTGATGTGATGGAAGCGCTGGATAAGAAAGCCGCATTCGTTCCGTACCGCAATTCCAAACTCACATTCCTCTTGCAAGACGTCCTCCAGGCTTCCTGCAAGACGCTCATGATCGTGAATATCGCGCCTGAAATCGATACCGCAAGCGAGACGTATCGCTCTCTCCAGCTGGCCACAAGAGCTCGCAATGTTGTCATCAGAAAAGCCATCAGAAAGAACCCGTCGAAGCACTTCTCAGCCGAAGAAAACACTTTACAGACGCAATTGGATGCGGTCACCAGACGAAATGCCGAGCTTCAGAAGAAACTCAAAGCGCTCGGACAAACTCAGCTGCAATGTGACAATGCGAAGCAATTGCTGGAAAGACGAATTCGCGAGCTTTCTTCGAAATGGAACGCCGAATGCAAACAGCGAAAGTGTTTGGAGAACGCTGTCAAACGATTGGAAATGGAGATCCAAAAGCTTCAAAAAATCGAAAGAGTCACTCGAAAAAGCGGTTCGCGATCCTGGAAATAGATTCATCCCGACGTATGGCGCTGTCTTCCGCTTTGAACGATGAAATGAACATTTCGTCGCCTATGTTCCATCCGCAAAAGTACCTGGCGATCCATCACGCGGTAGAGATCGTCTCCTTTTATCCATTTGCTGATCCATTGTGTAGTGTTCGAATGCCCGGACGCTGAAAGAAGAGCTCGCGCAATTGCGTCTTCAGACTTCGGAGAACACGCATCAGCTCAAGACACTGGTCACCACGCACTTTGACCAGTACCTGGCGTGTCATGAAGCAGTCCGATCCTTATCCGATGCGATACGACTCCATTTCGACGACCTGGAGAGCTTCTCAAAGGCTGCAGAGAGCCTCACATCCATCACCAACTCGAGTTTGAAGCGGATGCTACAGCGAGTCAAAGAACAACGAAAGCTCAAAAATGCGATTTATGTGCTCGGCCGATTCCGTCCGATTCTGGAAATGACTCTACAGCTGAAACAAAGCCTCCATGAAGCGAAATTCGATCAGTTTGTGGAAGAGTATAAACGCCTTCAGTTCCATGCAGTCAAGTCGAATAAAAGTGTGTTTCAACAAGTGTTCCAGGCCGCCAATGCGATCGCCCAGCAAGCCAATGATGCGATTCTGTTGCAATTGGACCGAAATGTCGTCTCTGTGGATCAGCAGGTACGTTTTTGCGGCGTCCTCTTTGTCCATTTTGAAGAGAAATCCGTAGAAATTGGCTCTACGCGTTCTGGAAGCGCTTCATATCACTCCAAAAGTCAAATTGACGTGTCTCCAGAAGCAGTTGGAGTGCTTGGAACGCGAATTGACACTCGTCCATCCCGACTCCCAATCAAAAGTGGAAGCTTTTTGCTCCATTTTGGCGCAATTACGCACGCGACTTTGGGGCCTCATTCATGAAATTTTTGGAGAAAAGACCTTTTTGAGGGATTCCATCACATCGGCGGAGGCTGAAGGCGTTCAGGAGAGGATCTACACGCTGGTTTCAAGCGCCTTGGAAAGCATCCGAGAGCATGCGGTCCCCGCCAACGCCTCCATCGTTGAGGCCCTTGGAAAATGTTTCGGTCATCTTGAGGCCCTCACGAGGCTTCCCGAGTCCACTTCTATCAATATGAGGATGGAGATGGCTATACAGAGCTTCTGTACCGATTTTCGCTACCCATTTGTGGTCCAATTCGCCTCGGAATCCATTCAGCGCGAACGAGAAGACCTCTTCCTCAAATACTTTTCATCTTCCCTCAAAGTACTTCCCTTAGAGATGGAATGTACTCAAACCCTCATGAGGAACAAAATTTTCCTCAAAAAAGCATACCGGTTTTTAGCGAGTGTACGCGCTTGCGTGAGGGATGAGGGAGACTTCCAAAAGACTTTGCACCTTTGCTGTAGCGATGTCGCTGAAACGTGGAAATCTGTGTGGGGATCTGTCTCATTGGCAATGAATGCACTACTACGGGGACCGACGACCTCTGATGTGGATCGTCGGATGAGTTACGTGCGTGAAAAGAGCTGTGGAATCGCGTTGGAGCACCTACTCATCAACATCCAGGCGGCACTCACATCCCTCACGATCGATTTTTTGAGGGAAATTTTAAAGCGTTTGTGGCCGTCTGAGGAGGCAATGGATGGTGGGAGATATGGCGATGCAGCAGATCCATCCATTCTGCTTTTTTTCATTGCCATTTGCGCTGAACTTTGCGAGAAATGGACAAAAGTATGGGAGTCGGAATGTAACAAGTTAAGGTTGTGTGTAACGGTTAGCCACACTAATGAATTGGAAGATGCGTTAATGGCGTTGGAACAGGAAAACTTGGCTGTTTTTGTGCGTTATTATGTGAGCGAGATGAAAGCGGTTTTACAGAATGCAAGGATGGAACAAGAGATTGCAGAGTGTACTGGATCCCGGTCGAAAATGAGCGCGTTGGAGGCTGTGGTGCCGGTAGAATGTCGGCATTATGTGTTTCACGTTTTGCTGCTTATTATTACGGTGAAAAATACGGTGGACAAGTGTATGGATGGCAGTTCGCAATGTGATGTATGCACACAGACAGTCTTTTATCAGATCACAGAGCAATTGGTTCTATTTCTCGAGAAAGAAACCGGCGAAGCAGTTGGCGCCTCGGAATGGCTCCAAATTCAGGTGCGAATGAAATGTGTCAAGTTCAAATGTGGAATCTGATCGGTCTGATTCTGATTCTAGGTATTAGTGGAAAGTCGATTTTATCTAAGCGCATTGAGCAAACTCATGTCACAAAACACCAGAATTCGAATGATCGCTATAGAGAAAGCACTCATGCAGAAGAGGATGTCCGAACGCGCAGCGCAAACGCTTCTCAATTTACATTCTCAGATTCAGCATCAGACAAAACTGTATCAGTTAGCGTTGCACTAAACCAATATTACACAATCAGATGCTATTCGCTTTGTAAATTACATTTATCCACCTGCTCGCGTCGCAGAAAACTGCTCGATCTCTTTCTATTTTCTCATTGTCGAAATTCGAGAATATGAAGCAGCTACGCATCTTCTTTGCAGTTGCAACAGCCGCCGCAGCACACAACATCGACTCGTGGCCTTCCCGCGAGGTCCGTTGGGCGCTCTCTCTCTCCCAATTCTCACAACAAATCTCTTTCTGCAGCAAGATCATTCAAAATTACAAATTGTGTTTCCACATTCTCTAACAAAGAAGAACGGATATGCACACAAAGACGCGTTGTTTGGGTACCCGTCGTACGCGCTCGGGTCGCTGCAGACGCAATTGATACTTTCCAACTCAACGGCGTGTCAGGAACTCGACAGTTCTAGCGATTGGGAGCGTCCATTTGCGCTCCTTATCGATCGTGGCGACTGCCATTTTGTTGTTAAAGTTCGTAACGCGCAACATCGCGGTGCAAGTGCAGTTATCATTGCAGATAACAAATGTCTATGTTCTGACGCGGAGTGTATGGAAGAAACCGGTGATACCGTCTGTGAAAAGTATCTCCCGTTCATGGTAAGGTACATCGCACTATTCTAGGACACTTCTAACACTGAATCTAGGCCGATGATGACTCTGGGGGCGATATCACAATACCGTCCATGCTGATCCGTAAAAGCGACGCGGACTCCATCAAGCGAGCCATATCACATGCCCAGGGTGTCAGTAACGTCATGATCAAATTTGATTGGGGAATCCCATCGCCTGACGGTCGCGTGGAATGGGATTTATGGCAGAGTTCTTGGGATGAGCATTCCATGGGCATTCTGGATAACTTGGAGCCAATGGTGGCTGCATTTGGAGCCCGTGCCTTCCACACACCTCATTTCGTTTCGTACAATGGAAGTAAAGTCGGATGTCACTCGAAAAATGGCGAAAATGCGTGTGGAAATATGTGTCTGAACCGAGGTCGCTACTGTTTGCTGGACCCTTCTCCATCACATGATCAAGACACTGGCGCATCAGGCGCAGATGTCGTCATTGAGAACCTTCGTCGATTGTGTCTGTGGCAATACGCATCGAAAAAGGAGCCTGGAATCGCTTCAAATTGGTGGAAATACGTCAAAGAATCCGACTCTCTTTGTGGTCAAGATGAGATGCTGTTCAGGCAGAAATCGTGCACGGATAAGATCATGAAGAAGTATGGATTCGATCCAGTTCAAGTCGAGAAATGTATGCAGCCATATGGAATGAATGTCGACGCAGTGAATCCAATTTTGGAGAAAGAGCTTCAAAAACAAGCGGAATTAGAGCTCTTAAGGCTGCCAGCTTTGTATGTGGATGGAGTCCATGCTCGTGGGAAAATCGATCCAGCCAGTGCCTTCAGTATGATATGTGCTGGTTTCGGACCGCACAATCCGCCAGAGATCTGTTCTTGCGCTCAACAATCGACAATCTCGCTCGTGGAATGCGTCAAAGTTGGAGGTGTGTCGAACGCGGTTCTCGTTGCTGGAAATGGTGGACTGACGTTTGGGTCCATCGCCTTCATCACACTGTTTATCTGTGCGACTATATCTGCGGCTGGATATGTGTATTGGCGTCGCACTCAGCAACACATGCGCGATCAAGTGCGAAGTATTTTGGCAGAGTACATGCCGTTGGAAGAGCAAGGTCTTTTGGATGAAGAGAGTCCTCATCGTCATCCAGCCGAAGTCGCAGCCGCACAAAGTCCGCGTGGATACCTTCCAAGTCGCGATTATCTTAAAGACGACGACGAATTATGAGTCATTGCGTTTTATTATTGAATTTCATCGACCGTTTGCATCCAATTTTTCTTCTGCTGAATTCGATTCTGAATCGATCGATACGTTTGCGCGATTGATTGATACTCCTCGCCATTGTTTCTGTATGCCTGCAGCTTCGTTTCCAGCTGCAAAATCGTCAGAAAGAGGCTTCAGGTCATTGGGGTCGTACCGTTTGGCGCGTGAGAACCGCTTCAGCTTTGCGATCGGACAAAATTGAGCTATTCAGAGCGGTTGGACGGGATGCATGAGGTTGGAAGCACGTACGAGAGCTTGTAGAGCGTGTCGAGTTTGCTGGGAGAGTATGTTTCCACTAAAAGCTGATGCTGAATCACACGGATGCGAGCTTGAAATAAGGCGGAAATAGTGTGGAGATACCGCGATTTTCGGGGTAAATAGTGTGGCACTTGGACTTGTTTGAAGGTATAAAGCATTTCCACGAGCTTGCGGATCATTCCTTTGTAAGCGTTTAGTTGAGTGGAAAGCGCTTGTTTCATTTCGTCGCGCAGATTCCCGCAGTGTGCGTCTTGAGCGGATAATTTGCGTTTTAGATGCTGTAGAGAGCGTGAGAGAGGACAGGAGAGGGAGTGGACGTACCAGAATGTGAATTGGGAGGTTCTGAAGGTGCGAAATGTCCGCTTTCGCGTGGAGAAAGCTGCAAATTGAAGCGCATTTGTCATGTAAATAGCGCTCGATGAACGGTACAATAAAAAGCTGAAGGGAATTAGTGGAGGGATCCGGTTAAGTACGGATTTTGTACCTGGATTTGTATGCGGTCGGCTTGGGTGACACATACATTAGAGTCGTTTGGGTCGATTTCAGGACAAATCCAAGGCGTTGGTAATGATTGACACTGTCGGTGATAGAATCGGATGTTTGCTGTAGCAAGGAGCGTCGTCATTGCCTGCGCATTGTCTTGTACATTTTCGTCGTCATCCGCTTTAGTGAGCGCGGGATACTCTTTAATAGAAGACAACAAAAGCTCTGCGCGATAATACGCTTCCAAAAGCTCACTATTCATGTCCCAATTCATGTATTCACATTAATCCCAAAGAACCCTAACTAGCGTGTACCCTATCCTAGACTCCACCCTAATTAAAGTCCCACCACACCAATTCATCCCGGAAGCCTCTAAAGGTTTCCACATGCGATATCTCATCCCACACGCCTTCCTCGGACCCCGCACCACCTCAAACATCATCGTCGCCCCATAATCTTCCCTATGACACCATCATCTCCATTGAACCATGCGAACTCGACCCAGAATCCTCCCTTTCGTCACAAGCACTTTGCCCCAACGCCTCGACCCCAAAGGCCTCCGCAGGCGCACTGCTCTCTCGACACTCTTCTGCACAATCGCTCGCCACTCCACAGACCTCCAGACTGACATCGTTCTCCGCGATAAATCGTCTAAAGAACCCATCAACCGCTTCATTCCACGTCGCCAGACTGAATTCCCGACGCTCCAAAGGCTCCACATACCGCTCCAATCTCATGTACTCGACGTCGTCTTTGAGCATCTCATCACACATTCGATGCAATTTCGCCTCCAACAACGCAAACGATGGAAACTCCACCAAATGCCTTCGCATCCATTCCATCTTCTTCTCTTCCGACTGGATACTTTGACCCAAAACCGACCGAAAGACTGCGTTGTCCTCCAAAAAGAATCGCCGCATGTGAGCCTCTCGAGCACGCAAATGGAACGGAAGTCGATAATCCAACACGATCTTCTCCCAAGCACACACTCCATACCTCGCGATTCCATGAAACAACGCGGCATCATGCACCCAAGGACACCACCAAATCGGCATCTCTTTCACCAGCTCCGGGCTTCTCGACTCCAAAAACTTGAGCATTCGCGGTCGATCCTCCACAACTCTCAACACATCTCTCAGCAGTTGCGAGCGACGTAATGTGATCCACGCGAGGTTCCGTGCTTTCAATCCATGCGCCAAGACCCCTTCATACGCATCCACATACTCCATTCCAACCATTTCAGCCAGCGAAATGGCCCGCTGATCAGAAGCTAAGGGATCCACCTTCATCTCCGCTACCTCCACACATCGCAACAGATACTTTTGATCGTAATACGCACGAGCTTGTGCGGCTGTCTTGTTCAGATTCCCCCAACGAACGATATTCATCCACGAAAGACTCGATGACAGCGCGTACATTCCATCCGAATGAAAGGAATCCTCCGAGCTCTTGCACAGAATCCGCGGAGCCCCATACATTGCCACCAGATACGAGAAGCTTTTGCGTTCGGCTTTGGTCCAATCTCTCATTTTCGCTTTACGCATCGACTCAGAGACGCGAGTCGCATGCTGAATCAACACATATTGTCGCAGTATATCCATTTGGGTCAATTGCATGGCCTTCTGCTCAATGCGATACAATGCGGCTGCACGTTGTTTCTTTTCCAAAGCGCTCACACGCTGCTGATCGATAGAAACGCGCTCTCGACGATGCGATTCCACCTCCTTTTGTCGCTTGATATCCTCAGCCGATAAAAGCCACAACAAAAGTCGATTCATCTGCTGGACTTCTGGCTGCTTGAACGCTCCATCGTCCTTCATTTCCACGAGATCTTCGTCATCGGTACCCACACTCGTCTCCTCCACAGCCTCCACTTTGTCCACACTCTTCTCTTCCTTGAGCCCACGCTCCATCTGATAGAAACAAAGCCGAGAATCACCGATTATCTGCGTACATCGACCGTACCCATGAAGGAAGACGCCCATCAGTAAACTCCGATCGCCGACGTTATTCCACCAGCTTGTGATCTGTGTCCATACCGGTCGATCGCCCACATCCAACACGCGAATGTGTTTGACCACATTCACGGCGCCGTAGAAAGCCACACGGAAATCCAAATCGGTCGCTGGGGATGGAGGCTTTGGGTCTTTTTCGTCTCTTTCTTTGTGACTCGCATACCACAACGTGTCCATGGAATCGCAGGCATCCGCTATGATACGATGAAGACGCATCAGCATATCCAATCGAATCAGAACCCGACGACCTCCGCCCTGCTTGAGTCGAGCCGTGAAATCCTCATCCCGGAGCACGGATGGAACATCTTCATCGCGGATCAGACCGTTCTCTTGCGCGTACACACAGGCGCGTATCACTGATTTCACAAAGAGCGTCTCGTCCTTGGAGATGGAGTCCATGCACGATAACCCGCTGACGTAGAGGAATTCCCGCGCGAATCGCTCGACCTCTTCCACCGATCGACTTCCACCACTCTGACTCCGAATCATTTCCCATCGTCCAAAGCCGTAATGCATCAACGCACGCTGAAGTCGATCTCTTCCGTTCAATGTCCAATCGCGAGGCTCACGCTTCTCTTCCATTCGATCTTTCTCGGCTTCTTTCTCACGCTCTTTACGCTCCTTCTCCTTCTTCTCAATCTCCTCGTCATCAAGCTCGGAATCGTACGCGATCGACGCGGATATCGCACCGAAACGAGCCACACGCGTACGTTTGCGTTGTAGAGGTAAATCCCCAGAGAGATCCGGCTCGGGTTCCGTCAGGCCAACGGCTTTCTTCCAGAAATCTGGATCGTCGATATCCACATCGTCCGAGGTTGTAGCCGATACAAAACTCGCTTTCGAGAACGTGGAACGAGCTTCCTGTTCGTACTGTACGACCTGTGCGGATCGCTGGAGGATCTGATCGATATCCGCGGCACAAAATTGCTCGGCAGCTGCATCATTCTCATCCCGAAAGACATCGTAGGCGCCACGTTTCAGCAATTCATCGATTTCTTTGGTCTCTTGCGCCTTGGACTTCTTGCTCTTGTTACTTCGACTGATCCCTTCCTTCTGGTCTTCCTTCTCCCGACGCATATGCGTCAACACCGCTTTATCCAGTCCCAGTTTCAACGAGGCTTTGTGGAACATGTGCATCTCGTACGTCTTCCGCGTGATGAGACGATAGATTTTGACCGAGTGCGTCTGCCCGATACGATGCGCGCGAGCTTGTGCCTGGAGATCGTTCTGTGGATTCCAATCGCTGTCAAAGATGACAACCGTGTCGGCTGCTGTCAAATTGAGTCCCAGACCGCCCGCTTTGGTCGATAAAAGCATCACGAATCGTTTGTATTCTTCCTTCACAAAGCGATTCACAGCGGCCTGACGATCGTTCCCGCGAATATTCCCATCCAAACGCTCATAAGCGTGTCCCAGAAAGCGTAAATAGTCTTCGATAATGTCCAAAACGCGAACCATTTGACTGAATATCAACACTTTGTGGCCTCCTTCCTTCAAACGCGGTAGTAATTTGTCTAATAACACCATTTTCCCGCAACATTTGACCATCATCTCATGTCGTTCTCGCTCTGTACGCAAGCCTTCATTCAGGATCTCCTCAACGCCGTTGTTCAAATACGGATGATTGCAGCATTTACGCAGTTCCATCATCACATTCATGAGATTTGGGATGTTGTTGGGATTCCCCCCTCGACTCAGAAAGCTCGTGTTCTTCTCGTAAATGGCGCGATACCACTGCTTTTGAACCGGCGTCAATTCCACTTCGATGATAGTCTCTTCCTTTGGAGGGAGCGATTTCTCAACGTCTTCCTTCACGCGTCGAAGCAGATAAGGCTTCAGCATCTTGTGGAGATCCGCTACCTGTCGAGCTTGGTGGAGATCCCCAAACTTGTCCAGAAACTCTTCCACACTTGGAAACGAACGCGTGTCCAGAAAGTTTAACAGCGCCCATAGCTCTTCGGTCTTGTTCTGAAGCGGTGTGCCGGTAAGAAGAACGCAATGATCCCGTCGGAGCGATCGAAGCTGCTCCACCAACCGCGAGGACTGATTTTTTAGACGATGGGCTTCATCCACAATCAAACAGCGCCATCGGATCTTGGAGAGGAATGCAATGTCTTTGATCGCGACCTCGTAAGTGGTCACGATAATGTGGAAACGGAAGGGTTTCTTCTTGTCGGGCTTTCCATTTTCGTTCATAAAGTAGAATTCGTACTCGCGGATGACTTCGCGGGCTTCTGTGTTGCCGTGATACACGATGCAGTTCATGCAGGTCCACGTCTCGCATTCGTTCTGCCATTGAACGATCAGAGACAAAGGCGCTACGATGAGAAATGGACCTCGACATTGGATTTTCGGGTCCACGCGAAGACGATCCAGGAACGCGAGCGTTTGAATGGTTTTACCCAGACCCATTTCATCTGCGAGGATGCTTGGACGCTCATTGTACCAGTTCCACAAAAGCCAATTGAGTCCTTCCAGCTGGTAAATGCGCAATTGGAGACTTCCATCGATTCCAAAGGAAGGAGATGCTTCTAATTTGCGGTATTCGCGAAGACTCGGACGTGGAAGAGGTTCCCATTCGATCTTTGGAGGGAGGTGGAGGGAGGCTTCGTATTGTTCGATGGCTTTATCGTCTTTCAGATCGACAGCTCGCTCCCAGGTCGCGTCAGAGTACGGAAGAATACGCCATTTTACGAGATACCATCTTCCATCATCGTCTTGACTGCTTGCTTCCTTTCTAGATGCAATGATACGATGGATTTCGAGGTACTCTGGGTCGAAATACTCCGTCTCCTCGCCTGTTCGTGGGTCTCCAACGTCGAATTCTTCCTCCTCGTCTTCCACGCGATGTTTGACTCCGAATTGTTTCTTCTCTAAAAAGCGTTTGATACGTTGTTTGTTGGTCTGCGGATCCAGACTCAATAGAGTGTCCGTGGTCTCCCAGGAACAGTGAAGATATGAGAAATTCTTCCATTTGATATAGTACTCCACGACCTCGGCTTCATTCATCTCAATAGAGGCCTTCCTGCAGCCCATAATCTTCTCAATGATCATGCTACTGAGGTGCTCCGTCAGCGCTTCGTGTCGTTTGACAATCGCTTTCTCCTTTGACGACTCCGTTTCAGAAGCCGAAGAGCTGTCCATCTCGTTCCTGAATCGTTTATTCCCGGAAGAAGACCCATTTCGAGCTTGAGCTTGAGCTTTGGACACTCGCGCCATAGCGACTTCGTTTTCGCTGAGGATCTCTTCATCGTCAGAGCCTGGAACCACGTACGATTTCTTCTTCCCGCTATTTCCTCGATGGCTGCGTCGTAAATGATCGTCCACCTCCATTTCCGGAACGATCGAAAGGCTTTTCCGTCTCTGAGCGGATTTGCGTCGTTGAGAGCTCTCTGCGGCGCTTTTGCCGCGAATTCCGCCACAGTCCTGACACGTCTCCAATGTTACGCTGTTGTATTGTCCACAGTCTTGACATCCCCAGCGTTTCGGCTTTTTTCGCTTCTCTTCGCTCATGATAGTGTTCGTACTTAAGGGGGTGTCCACGGTACTCCTTCGTCGCTCTGAAAATGCGAATTCGTTGGCGCGCTGTGTGTTGAACGTCTTTAAGCGGCTGTAATCGTCGTCCGGCTTCTCGCAAAGAGGGCAGATATAGCTGTCTAGCGCCTCCAGTTCCGTCTGTGTCAATACCAGCCCGCAACAGTTTGGATGCACCCACCCGTTACATCCGCCAGTGCCGCGAATGCATTCGATCATAATTCCTAATAGAAATGCGGTCAGAAGGTGAAAGAAGCATTAGTGAGGTTTTATACCGCTATCTTGCTGTTGACACACGCAATAACGCGTCACAACGCTCTCAGTGGCCATGAATGAGATAGGGAAGAAATGCGCTTGGAATCGGCGATGACGTTTAGTAATTACATAAATGTGCCTTGGAATCGTCGATTTGTTTGATAATTACATAAATATACTAGGGATACGTATATACATACACTTAGGAAATAATATATTGATTCTACGAGGTCTACATCCTTGACAGGTAACTACGCCTACGGTACCGTATACTATTGGTATACCACCTCTCAATGAAAGGTCGAGATGTGTATACTCTAGAATGGAATGCGTTCCGAGGCGCTACGCGAATCGCTTGATGCGGATTTGTATGGGCTGACGACACGTTGGACACTCTTTCAGCGGCACAGCACACGTATCACACGTCTCGTGACCGCATTGAAACACCAAATTCTTTCTCTTTTCTTCGCAAATGCAGCAAAGAAGCTCTTCTTGTAATTTCACAAGCTCTTCTTCGGGTGTCAATGACGCGCGTGGCTCTATGCAATCTTCTCTCACTCCATACACCAGCTCCTCCAGTAGTTCACTGGACCTTCTCGTATCAAAACTGCTCGTCTCTGTACGCGTTTTCTTCCCAATTGGACTCTCGTCAAGCTCATTCGATGGAATTGCAGGTTCCGAAGGACGATAGAAAGCGGTGTCCCCATCACACAAGCTCGAGGTCACTGGAACCGGAGACGGTGGTCCTTGTTCTTGCTCAGGTTGATCGCCAGATTGCGGTAAAGGGCACACGTCGACCTCGGGGACGGTAAATCCAAATTTGAAGGGACCTGCTTCCAGGTACCCGAGACGCTTGATGGCTCGATACTGTTCCGGGAGCTTCATGAGTGCGTCAAGTGCGAATTGAGCTTGTCGTTTGCATAATGCTGTGAATTTGGCTGCGAGTTTCTACAGATTTGATGAGATTCGCTCAGTTGTATGGAGAAGACACGTACTTGATAGTCGACGAAATGAACATTGTCGAATTTTCGGTCGTGTAAGAAGCGTTTGTACTGCTTTATGCGATCCCAAGGACCATCACCAACGCCCACAATCACAATGCTGAGAGGAAAGTGACTCGCGAGATTGATCGCGTCGATCGTTTTCTGCTCATTCACATTCAGTTCTTCGTGCGTTTCTTCAGACGACATCGTCAAGTGTCCAGTAGCGACGATAAACAGCACATGGAATTCTCCAGTCTCATTCACAATTGCAAGACTCTGATGGATGATGGGAGCAAAGGATGTGGGGCCAGAGAGGACCACATGAGGCACAATTCCTCGATATCTATCACACTACTGCGTCAAATCCAGTCTCCGAATCTCTGAGTCACGCACCGTGCTTGAATGCCTTCATAAGGAAGACCCAAAATGCAGTCCCGACCACCCAAAAATGTAAATACCGAGGAATCCGTTGTCACTTGATCGCCAAAACCATAACACGGAGCAGCATTCCTCGACCCTACACGATGTATTCCAAGGTCAGCCAGCGGTCATTCACGAATGGAAAGTCGACAGACCGAATACGCGTAGAGCTCGACACAATGGATCGAGCACTTGTTCGTATGGATTGTATTGACGGAAATCAGAGGAAGGAGCGTGTAAGCATCTACCACCATACGATCTTCTTCCACTCCATTCATTGCCTTTGGAGACTGTTTTCCATCATACTTGGATCAAAACAACGTTCTACTCATCCGAGACACCTACAGTCAATTCCGAGGATAAAGTTACATGCGCCCAAGCCATTCTGACGCAAGACTACGTAGAGAACGATCAGAGTGGCATGATGCAAAAGGGCCACTTCAGGGTGTACCTAGAGTGACTTGAGAGAGCGATGCGACTTGTTCGGGAAGGATAGAGACATTTCCACGCCTGGAAGCGTCCACCAGTAAGCCTGAGCTTCTTCGATTGCTTTCATCAATGGAACCTCGACGTTTCCGAAGGGATGGACGTGACAGAGATCCACCCATTTTCGATATGACAGTGGACGTTGCAATGGACGTGGCAGAAAAGGGGCGCGGGTTGATTCTACCTGTGGAAGCGCATACTCATTCCAAAATGTGTCGTTCATTTTGCATTCCCAGCTGAAGTGACTGTGGGAATGGATACCCTGCAGGAATGGATACATGTAAGGTACTGTTTTGTATCCTGACGTTTTCATTGGTCAGATAGAAATTCATGAATTCTGCACAGAGAATACCAGTGATACCGGTTTGTAGCATTGGTAGACAGATGCAAGCACTGCGCGCATGGACAAAACGAGCGCGGTATGCTACAGGACACAAGCAGTCTCATAGACTCCTCCACACCAGTCGTTTCTTCGCCATGCCGAATATCCTATGCACTGATACAATGGATCCCCAATTTATGGACTTGTTACGCTCCAAAGGCCATCACGTCACATCGACCTCCAGCTCTGAATTGTCTATCGATCCGCACAACCTCTTGTCAGAGTGTCAAGTCCTATTGGTCGATTCCCATACAAAAGTCTCCAAAGAAATCTTTCAAAATGCTTCAAAACTTCGACTTCTTGCATGTCCTTCCTCGCGATTGGATAAAATTGACATTGTCCATGCAGCGCGGAATGGAGTGATGGTCCTTCAACCTGATATACATTCAGACACAGTTTATGCGGAGCGTACGTTGAGCTTTTCAACGCGTCTTTCAGAGCTTCCTGTCCAGGGAACCGAAAGCATGCCACATCGCCATTCCACTCTTCACAATAAAACAATCGGAATCATCGGCTTGGGTCGCGTTGGACGTCAAGTTGCCGCACGATGTCGCGCAGTCGGAATGAATGTCATCGGATACGATTTGATATTATCCAATCATATCTCGAAATCTCATCAGATCGAACCAGTTTCCCTTTCGGAGCTTTTGTCGAGAAGCGATTACCTCTCACTTCATCTTCCGCGCAACGCGAATACAAAGCAATTTTTAAGCGCGGGAAGACTAGAATCGTGTAAGGATGGTGTGAAAATCATAAATGGCATTCATTCTGATTTGGTGGACGTCACATCGTTGCAGAAAATGCTCGAAAAAGGAAAAATCGGCGGAATTGCACTACAAAAACCGTCTCAACTTGAACTGGATGTGCAAGAATCAGAGCTATATACGTCCCTGGCTGCAAATCCACGAGTTATTCTCGCACCAGAACTCACCACGAGTATGCAGACACCACAGCTCGCGCAAGCGATCGATAACGTCTTATCGGGACGATCATTTCGGAATATTGTGAATGCTCCCAATGTGGATTTCTTTCGCAAAGAAGAGTTTTCTTCTTTCTTTCTCCTCGCACAAAAGCTTGGAAGCATTCAAGCTCAATTACTGGACGAACGGAGAATTACTCGAGTGATTGTGGTGTCAGTGGGGCAAGCAACTGCTTCCCCGCAAGTCTCTGGACAAATCATTGCTGGTGTCTTAAGAGGAATGCTCTCATTCATGCTGGAAGAAGAGGTCACTCCAGCTAATGCTCGTCATTTGGCCGAGAATTTGGGAATTAAGGTGGTCGAACACAAACATGACGAGCCGATTGATAGCAGCTTTTCCAACCGATTGAGTGTGATTGTGGAAGGGGAAAATGGGTTCATGAGAAAGGTCACAGGCACTGTATTTGGCAAGAATCAACCGAGGCTGATCGCGTTGAATGATTTGTCTGTGGATTGCATTCCCACTGGTTCGATGTTGATGTTCCAGAATCAAGACCAGCCTGGGGTCCTGAATTCAATCACTTCTGTGCTCGCAAAGCATGATATCAACATTGGGTGCTTCGGGCTAGCTCGGGAATCAAAAGAGGCTCATGCAGTTGGAATTTTGAATTTGGATGATCCGATCCCAAATCAAGCAATTCAAGAATTGGATGCTCTTGATCAGCTTTCTAATCTTCGCCCAGTAACCCTTCTTGATATGGATTTGACCGCACGTAAAGAATGGAGCACTTTGTTCAGGCTGCGTCAACAGGAGAACACGTCATCTCTTACGCTGAAACCCGCTCTTCGTCCCAATAATCCAAACTTTGGTTCAGGACCATGCAAAAAGCGCCCCGGATACTCGCTCGCCAACTTATCAGACGTTGCACTTGGACGCAGTCATCGCTCCAAACTTGGAAAAGGCTTATTGGAGGAAGCGATTCATCGTACCAAACATTTATTACAGTTACCTGATGATTACCTCGTGGGTATCGTTCCTGCTTCGGACACTGGCGCGTTCGAAATGGCCATGTGGAATATGCTTGGTGCGCGTCCGGTGGATATCTGCTACTGGGAATCGTTCGGGAAGCAGTGGTACACAGACGCAATGCAAGAACTCAAATTGAATAATGTCTGCGAGTTTTCTGCGCCATTTGGCGAATTGCCCGATTTGTCACAAACCAATCCTGATCATGATATTCTGTTCACGTGGAATGGAACCACCAGCGGCGTTTGTGTTCCTGATGGAAGTTGGATCGCAGACGATCGCAAAGGTCTCACATTCAATGACGCAACATCAGCGGCTTTTGCGATGGAAATTCCCTGGTCCAAGATCGATGTCTGCACATTCAGTTGGCAAAAGGTTCTCGGCGGAGAAGGAGCTCACGGTGTTCTCATCTTAAGTCCTCGCGCTGTGGAGCGTTTAGAGACGTTTGTGCCATCGAATCGGCCGATTCCAAAGATTTTCCGATTGACAAATGCAAAAACTGGAAACCTTCTTCACGGAATCTTCAAAGGAAGCACAATCAATACTCCGTCAATGCTTTGTGTGGAAGATTATTTAGACGCATTGCAATGGGCGGAAGGTGTCGGTGAAATGCGTGGTCTAATAGCCATTTCACGCGGGAATCTCCGCGTTATAGAGGAATTCGTACAAGAGAACAGCGCGTGGATAGCGTTTCTAGCGCAATCGCCTCAAATTCGTTCCAACACGTCCGTTTGCTTACAGATTAAAGACTTTACCCGCGAGCAAGTCCACGAAATGGTCGGGTTGCTTGAATCAGAACAGATTGCATATGACATTGGATCGTATCGCGACGCACCTCCCGGACTTCGCATTTGGTGTGGCGCCACTGTTGAAACAAAAGACGTGGAAGCGCTCCTTCCGTGGATTAAATGGGCGCATCTAGAGGTCTTGGCACGTGGTTCAACGACATAAACGGATTGACTATGAAGTATTTTGGAAAGCTAGAAATCAACAGAACGCATTTCCAGAGTTTTATTTGCTTCTCAAAGCTTTTTTACTTGCAACTCGGCGAGCCTTTTGAGTGTTGCATGCCCCGAGATCACAAAGACGCTTCCAACAAACGACAAGTATCCAAGCAAATGGAAGAACGTGAGACGTACCCAGAACAAAGCATACAGACCCATGATGGCCACCAATGATGCGAGGAACACGACTCCATACGCAAAGATGTGCGACTTGAATAGCTTTTTGGCGTTATAGCGAGAGCCAACCACGAATCCCGCAAATCCGATGAGTGGAAGCTGAATGACTCAATGATCAGAAACGCAATGGCTCGCTTTGATGCAAACGTACCAAGACCGCTCCAGAGAACAGAAGCGATACGATCACAGGTGGACGAGGTTCTTGCGTACGCATGATGTGTACGATTTCCGGAAGCGCTTTGAAGGTTGTGTCACTTTCGTGCAAAAGTGGTTTCGCATACAAACGCGAAGTCGCAGACGGCGCAGCTGTAGCGAGTAAGACTTCCAGCGTTCCCAAATCCCAAACGATCGGCTTCTTCATTGCAATTCAATATCTCAATTATGGACATGTAGTTCACGTACCTGGAACGACACATCGGCGAGGATCACGCGCACATTGTAGCTTCCGGAATGATACTGAAATGTCTTGCTCAATGAGGCGAATTGCAAGGAAACTTTGAGGTTTGCTGGCTGCGTTTTGGAGCTCTCAAGCGCAAAGTACACGTCGTTCTTGTGCATTTGATGCGTAAAGTGAAGAACGGCTTGCTGTGGTCGAATGGGCTCGTGTTTCAAGCTGTCTTCCACGACGATTTCGGCCTCAAAGACATCCTGCGACCCCGAACTGAACGATTCTCTTGCAAGTTGCTGACCCTCAGTTAACGTGACTCCGTTAAAATTGGCAGATTGGATCGAAACTGGTGTAAGAACCTAAAAATGCGATGAGAATAGGATAAGAGCAAGGGAATAAACCGTACTTTGAATAAAACGGATTCTTCTTGGTCAGCTTCGGAATTACGGACAACTGTTTCGTAGATACCAGCGCTCACCGCGTTGTCCAACTTTAGTGCGAATTCTTTCCCGTTGCCCGTTACTGTCTACGAGTTATGTGGGGCTATGGTGAGAGATGCGGCCATTGATGCGATAAGAGCGCACTCACTTTGTCAGAAAGCACAACAGCTCCGCTGACTGTGTTTTTGATACTCTTAACCACAAGTTCATTGATCGATTCTTGACCCTGAGTTACTTGTATCACGAGCTGGAGTGGGGCTGTCTTGGATAGAACAAGCGCATTGGATTTCAAGGAGAATAAGCCCAATTTCTCTGAATTGGCGCTCACTCCATAAAATGCGATCAGAGCGATCAAACAGACTGATTGCATACTCCTTCGACTCGCAATTTATGAACGGATGAGAATGGTTTAACCTGCAATTCTGTTATATCAACATTTTTCATCATAACCGAAATGCCCGTTATGTAACGTGAAGGTGCCACTTGAGCAAAAATGAAATAAAATCGGATCGAGTCCTGCCACATAAAGGACTGTACCGATCTCGGTGAAGTGGCTTATACCGTTCTGATTCATGTGTCACATTGAGATTTCATAGCGGCTGTAGTATAAACCAATCAACTGATTCTTATCGGTGCAACCCTGCCACAATGAGAACTGACTTGAACTTGACCTTCCGGTATTTCATTCCAATTGGACTCAGCCGGTTCCTCAAAAAACGTAAGGACTCATTCGACTGTGAGTAAACCAATTTCCATTTCGCTGCGCTTTTTTCTGGATAAGAAATAGTGAGCCAAAACATCTTCAGAGATGAAATCGCATTCTAAAGAGCCTGAGCTTCTTCGGCGAACGCGAAGGTCCCTTTTGGAGTCGCTACGGCCATTTAAATCCACAAGAAAAACCTCAAAGAGTACCGCGCAAGTAACCTCTGATGAGAATATGCAGAAAGCTTCACCGTGCTCCACAGCGACCACATCATCGATCCAATCATTGAGTGAAGTATTATCGGGTAATGATCTATCCGCTAGTGTGGAAGCCTGCAACAGTGGGGGCATTCTATCGCCATTATCGAGAGGTCAAAATGACATGTTCGACTCGGAACCTCAATTCACTCAAGTAGAAAACATTTTGAGGGAAGAGATTCCTGGCCAATCGGCGCACTCGGTTGCAACTTTCCGTCAATTACGATGCTCCATGTCCTATCGCAATCAATTACGAAATTCCGCCAGTCGATTAAGTGGAAATAGACAATCGGGAAGACGAACGCAGTGCAGACGCAGTTTGAAAGATGAGGAAGCTCCTATCATAGTGGATAGCGAAGCGTATGACAAAGAAAGGGAAGACATACGTGGAGAAGCCACACTTCTCGCACTTCAAACAAGACGTGCATTCCAGCGATTGGTTCTTCCGTCCTCTGATGATGAAGAAACGGATGGGAGTCGATCGGAGCGAGTATCTGACTGTGTGGAGGTCTCAAAAGAGGAATTCCTGCGATTTCAACGCCAATTGCTACACGTGGAAGAACTCTGCAAAGAGAGAGATCGTCAAGATGCATATCTCGAACAAGTAATCCAAAGAAGAGTTCAAGCGCAACTGCAAGAATTCCAGCATACTGCCGATCAGAAACTGAAGATATACAAACAAGAAAAGGATGAAGAATGCGATCGTCGAATACGTAAACTGTTTCAGCCAAATTCTGATGGGAAAATGGGAACTGGTCAGAAAACTGAGGGAAGGATGAGACGCAGACGTACATTTGACAAACTCTTTCACTCTCATCGAACCAAACGATCCTCCGAGTCGAATGAGGAGAGCTCCACTCGTGACACATTTTGTCCAACGGATTTCGCTGAGATGGACTCACTTAACGCTCACGACTCACAATTGGCCATTGCTCCTCGTGAAAAACTTGTGGAGATGATCACCACACTATTTGAGCACTCGGAAGTGCAGGCAAGACAGCTGGAAGAAGCCAAAGAGTTGATTACAGAAGCATTACGATCTCGAGAAGAAGCTGAATTCATGGCCCGAGACGCTGTCAGACTAACGCTGGATTTAGCAGCGCAGCTGGACTACAAGGATCATATAGAGCATCCATTGGGCTCACATGAATCGAGGATTTAGATATTTAAGGTGGTCACACAATCCTGAATTTCGTTATTTGTCCTTGTCGCAGGGATTGCCGTTTTGCGATGAACGTTCGACCTCCTTTCGGATTTCAAATTGAACGGTCGCCTTCTAACTTTTTGCGATATGACGAGCTCGTAATACCTGTGTAAATTGATGTCCGAGTGCCATTTTATCTTATCCATTGTCTGTGCGCCTATGGCGTATCCAAGGGCTACTCGTAGCCTCTAAGATCGGATAATCTTTGCTTTCAGCAGGTTCAGTATTCTTTCCGTTAGTGGATGTTCCTTCGAACTCCATCCGCTTGAACTGCGATACGTATTACCGGTTTTAGAGCAAAATTCACTCAATGATCACACATTTTTATATTTATCCAACGTTTGTCGTCACTCAACAGCGCCCTTTATACTCATGTCGGCAAATTCCCGAATTCAAAGTAATGTCCCAATTCTAAGCGAAAAAACGACTCAGAAACAATTGCGTCGTGCAAATAGCTCCTTGCTGGACCCCAAGAGAGATTGGCGCTGCGGGTACTTTGTGTTCTAAGTTTTTACAATACATTCCAACATTGTCCATGTTTAGTTCTTTTCGAGTGCCTACTTCTTCCTGGCGACAGAAATCAAAAGATGTCATCATGGACCCATACAATCATTCCGGATTGATGGCAAGCCCGCCCCGTAACCGTTACAAAGCAAATATAACTCGATCGCATTCACTCACACCCAAATATGCCCAAAGTACCAACACTCTTACCTCTTCGAACGCCCAAGTTGAAGTTGAAGTTGAAGTTGAACATAAGGCGAAAGGAAACCAATTGGATGACGTTATGCGTTTATTTCCGATTCTTTCAGTCGATAATCAGACGACGCATGAGATCGATGAACTGCAGGAATGTCCACATAGTATCTCTCAAACATTCCCCTCGTTCACACTGTCCAATTTCCTGCAAAACGATGACAATCAGAGTGACTGTCAATTAGAGAATGGAAACGTTGAGATCTCTCGCAAAGAAAGACAGCGCTGTAATTCGATTCGGGAAATTTATATGACCGAGAAAGTGTATATTCGTGACTTGTGCGTGTTACACGACTTTTATATCGTTCCAATGCTCAAACAGCGTCATCCTGTGATGGAAAATGCGCAAATTGCAGTGTTTTTTAGCCATCTGACGCAACTCATTACACTTCATCGCAAGCTATTTCATGATTTGGAGGAGATGCTCAACCATCAAGGCATTACGCAAGCTCCAATTGCTGCTGTATTGCCTCATACCACACCGAATCAGCTACATTGTGAGGGCATTGGTGCTGTGTTTTGTCGATTTGCGGGGCTTTTCATGTTCCATGCGGCTTATGCAAAGGATTATGAGACGGTGATGAAGCTTTTACAGCAATATCGGAATGATGTGAAGCTGGGATTCGATTCTCTTCTACAAAAGTGCAAAAGCGCAAGTCGATCATCTCAAAACTTTGATAGTCTTTTGATTATGCCCATTCAGAGGATTCCAAGATACAAGCTCTTGTTGCAGCGTGTTTGTGAGAATACCCCGTCGGAGGATTCAGACGCGCGGTTCTTGACGGAGGCTGTGCAACGGGTCGAAGAAGCAACAACAAAGATGAACGCCACAGTCGCAGCACAAGCCGATTTAGAAACGATTCTTGCCACACAGAAGCTCTTCCAGGGTCAGATATCACTGATCACTGCGAATAGAAAACTCATCAAAACGGGGAAATTGGTTAAAGTATCAAAGCACCAGCAGCAACCAAAGCAGGTGGTTCTTCATCTATTCAACGATATCTTGCTTTGTAGTGATTTTGCTGGGTCAGGAGGACTCCGTTTACGAAGGATTGTGGAGCTTGTCCAGCCGACACTCCGAATCGATGATGAGCTCTCATTATGTTTTGCTTTATCCAAAAGCGCATTGGCAAGAGATGGTTTCAAACAGAATTGCGCGTTTACAATAACGAGTCCTCAGAAGAAGGTATTGCTAGTTGCTGCTTCTCCTTGCATCCGGAAGGAATGGACGGAACAGCTCCGAGGTGTGATTCATGGCGCGCGATTACCAGAGACAAAGGAAGCTGCAGCCGATTCCAATGATACTGGTGCGGCGGTGATCGATGGGAAAGTCAAGTCGTGTACACTTTGCAAAAGCGTTATCAGTATCCTTTCCGAGATTCATCGTTGCCAGCGTTGTGGATTTACTGTGTGTGATTGTTGCTTCCAACAAAGCTGTGTCAGCTTCACCTCAAGTGATAAAAGGGATGCTGAAAATCAAAGTGGTACTATTCACGAGGAAGCTTTTGATCACTTGAAAGAACGTATGTGCAATCGTTGTTATCAAGTCATGGAAACTGTACGAAAAGCTGCGACTATATGGCAATCTCTCATCATCAAGCGTCGAGGAATCCTTCGTCGATACGGTGAACATGATTGCAACGAGTACTACTTTGAAGTGCGCCCACGCGTATTAAAGCAGTACACGCTCGAGTCTACCTCACAAACCACCGATAAAGAATGCCTGTGCACACTGAATCTCGCCGGTGTTGTCGTGATCCAACGAGCCACACAGCAGAGCCAGCACTGTTTTCAAATTATCAACTCAAGTGATCAAGCTATGCAGAAACAATTCGATGACTTTACCGTGAATGACACGCAATCGGAAGAAAATACCTACGCTAACCGCTCGTCAAGTACACAGTACAGCGAAGTTGGAAGCTTTCATGGCGATTATATTCCCGATGAAAATGCTCGAGATGAAAGTAAACAGCTTTCTTCTGAAAGAGATGAATGGATTTTGAGTGCAAGGAATATCGAGGAAGAAATTGATTGGTCAAATGCGATCCAAAGCGCCGCAGATGAAGCAGCTGCAAGTGTTAGAGACCATCAAAATGCCGACAAATGTATTCAACCAGGCTATCGGGCACCCCAATGTATCGACTCCTCTGTCCACCCGCAATCGAAAGAAGACAAAGACTTTGAAAGTACCAACATCAAGTCACCCACTCAGAATATAGATACGAGTACACTCCAAGGCGATTGCTCTCAGATCGAGACAGGGAGACTCGATACGTTGCAGAAGATCATTCAGACCGAAGAGTGGTACATTACATGTTTGGAAGAGTGTGTCCGCATCTACGTACAGCCTTTATTACTGCGTCAATTAGAAGCACAAAAGTGTCTTCGAGAAGAACGTCAAAAAAAGACGAAACATCTCGCATATGCATCCCATGGTGGAGCAAATTCTTCGCAGATTGAAACGTCTGGCAGTAATAATGGTAACTCCACAAAAACTCCGTCGACAGCGAATGAATCTGAACACGAACTGCCATTAACTCCAAGTGCTCGGTCGAAATTTCGTGGAATGATTGGTTCGACCATTTTCCAGCACCGGAATCACTCAACAGGCAAAACACCGTTTTTTTTGGGCTCTACGTCGACTTCCAAGTCGAAGAAATCCACTCGGTCTGGCTCGTTGAATGGAAATGGTTCTTGCGTTCGGCCGCAGGGACGTGCAAAATGCAAAAGTACGAGCTCCATCCGTGAAGTAGATCAGGAAGATTCCCAGTCATCTACTAGCTTTGAATGGAAACCGCAGCTTCAGAAACCACCCTTGCTCAATGCTGCAATGGCCGTCTTCTTTAGCAGCATCAATCACATCTGCACACTGAATCAACAGCTGTTGAATCGTCTCTCGCGTCATGTCTCGGAATCAATAGCTTTACGGACAAGCGATCATTTGTTTCGACCGGTACGTAGCCTTCGTCGAGTGTGTTTACATCTGATTTTTTTTCTCTGCTTACTAGGGCGCCATTTTCAACGCGTACACCCCGCTGTTTGAATTATACATTGGATACGCTGAACGCCATGACGCAGCTTTAGCGATGATCACATCGGCCGGTTTCTCAGAGTTTTTCGAAGAGATACCCGAAGAGGCAACCGAAGCGCAATTACATGTTTTTTTGAGCATGCCGATGCGTCAGATCCCAAAATATCAAAAGAGTCTCCGGAAGCTGTTGGCTCTCACGTCAAAAGATCATCTAGATTTCTCAGCGTTAACAGCTGCCATTGAGTATGTCGATCAGGTTGCGTTGAGGATGGAAGCTGCTGTTATAAGCCGATACAATGCCAAGCAGATTGAAAAGGTCTCGTTGCAATCCGGTCTTGATCTGGAAGGAAGGCTCTATGTCAAAGACGGAACATTACGCAAGGTTGGTCGAAGTCGAGTCAAGAAGTATCATGTCATCCTGCTAGAAGACGGTACGTCTCCATGATATATGCACTATGCGTACTGAAAGTATCTGTCCAGCGATCGTTTACGGCCGTAAAAGGAGTTCAATGCACAAGAAAAGGTATCAAATGGTCGACTTGTGGGAATGTGAAGTATCTAATCAGACAGATGCGGCACCACAAATTATCAATGCGTCTGGTGGAGGAAATGTGAATGCATTCGCAAAGTACGAAACTGACTGTTCATTGCTCTGTAAGCTGACATTTGTGTGATAGCGCCTTTTACTTTTATTCACCTATCAAGTCGTTCATCTTACTTGCATCCACGCAAGAAGAAAAACAAGGATGGATGGAATATCTACGAATTTGCATTGATCGAAGTATCGCTGCAGACGGATGGTTGAATGTATCGCATCGTTGGATAGCGTCAAACTCGGAATACCAGCAACAGCGCTTGCTACTGGATCCATCCGAACCAAAGGCACCCGGTCTCGAAACGACTCTGGTCATCAAGAACGGATGGCTGAATGTCTTGATCGCTCCAAATTATCGAAAAGGGCATCGCTATTGGGTCTCATTGACCATGAAGAACCTCACGCTTTCAAGCACATTCAAATCTGCAAAACCCGAACAAGTGATTCCCATCGCACAATGCGATGTATTTGCTCTGGAAAAGGACGAGTTATTCAGCACTCATGTGCGTCTTGCGGAAGGAGAGAAGACGCAGATACTCATCTTCGAAACGGAATCACTTTCGACACGTGACGAGTGGGTCCGTACGCTCATGCATTGTATCGGGAATTACGCAAGCTCCGACACCATCAACAACGTGCTTGCATTACGACGACAGAGTGTCATCAATTCTTCTCTAGCTCCCATATTCATGTACGACAGAACATCCAATGTGTGCACAATTTGCTATCACACATTCACAGTCTACCGTCCCCGTCATCATTGTCGGTATGTACATGCAAGAAGGCGTGATAAACAGCTCAACTCTGTCGTTTAGGCTTTGTGGATCGCTCATATGTGGACACTGCTCGCGTCAAAAATGGAATCTGTCGCGAAGTACGACCAAAAAGGCTTGTCGAATATGCGACCGATGTGTGGAAACGTTGCATGCGAGGACACGATCCTAAACAAGCGATCTTTCATCAGCACAACACTTTATTAGACTTGTTATCAATCATCTCGAACTGCCATCGCACGATCTGCTGGCAATGGCACAGTCACTGGGAAACGATGACAACCGGAGCATCGGATGATCGCCTTGTAGATGAATCCATCCGAGGTCCGACCTGCTTGCAACACACGCAGCTTACTCAGCGGACACGAACATGGATTCCCTCGGACACTATGCTGCTTTCCAGGATTGCGCATGTGAGCCTGCAACGCGGCCTCCGTGGGGAAATCTACACGTTCGCACACGGAACATTTCCATTCTTTTTCACCCGCTGCCGGAAGCTTTGCGCCATGTTTCGCCAATGAATGCATTTCCAACGCAGAAACAGACTTGAATTTACTTGCGCAAACACGACATTCTCTCGATTGGTTTTGTGAAGCTCTCCATTGATGGTTCTTGACACGCATGTGGGACAGAAGACCTTCCACCGATTGGCATTCCTTCCGACAATCAGAGCAAGTATATGGACCCGTGTCGAAATGTCGGTGCCTCGACTTTCGAGCGTGCTGATCCTTCATGGCTTTCGACTCGGCAACAAAACCGCAATCCAAGCACAGATATCGCTTGAGCTTATGGGTTTGCTCCACTCTCGGAATCCTTCCATGAGCTGTATTCATGTGAAGAACCCAATCTCCAAGGCAATAGAAAGTAGTTTCACACTCAACACAAGAAAATGCGCTTTCCAAGTGATGCACGAAACATTGCCGATCGGACTCAACGTGATTCGATAATTCTAACGTGCTTCTGAAGATTCGAAAGCATACTGGACAATCGATCTCTTCGTCTTCCTGCTTGTCTTCGACGCTCATCTCCTGGAAGCTTTTATTCATCTTTTCATCGATTTGGTCTGTTCCCACAGTCAACCCCTTCACCTGGTCGTCCATCAATTGTTCAGGTATTTTGCAATCTTCATCGCATCTTTTAGTGGTTGGACTCAATACCTGAAGGTCCATCACCTGGACCCCTTCAATCATTTTGTCTTCATTGAATCTTTTCGTGGGCGATGATGCTTGTTCCAAGTCGTTGGCGTCCGAATCGCTCTCTGAGGAAACACTTTGAAGACTTTCCAACGATGAAATGCTGTCTGATCGATTCGCCACGTACACAAACCTCTCACTCGTATCTTCATCTTCCGACATGTTATCGTCAATAAGAGAGAATGTGTTCGAGAAAAAGAACAAGTCTGTAGGTCAACGGTCGTATCCACCGGCTTTTATTAAGATCAGTGACGGTAACATCAGAAATACGCGCTCATTCATTAATATTATCAACAATTTCTCTATAATTCGCTTCTATGACGCCTCCATTGCTCAATATTCCCCTCAATTCCCTTCACATACGCCTCTACATGCATCCAGGGAACCTCCTGCAATGTCTGAATCGCTGGAAGAGCAAAAGATTGCAAGAAATCGACTTGCGACTCACAAAATTGCGCTTGATCCCATCGTCTGCGGTCGCAGCACTTTGTTGTGATGCAAAGATGCAATTTTCGCTCCATATCGCCTTGCAAAAAGTTCTCCTCATTCAATCGTTCCGCCCACATTTGATGTATCGGAAATGGTTTCATCGTCTGTCCGATATCACTAATGTGAAGGACAAGCCGGAGGATCGACAATTGCGAGTCGAATGGAAGAGGGATTAAGGTTTTGATACTACTGAAATCCATATCACGCACTTGTTGCAACATGTCTCGCTGCGAGGAAAGCGCTGTTGATAGAATGGTCTCTACCACGACATGAATGATCTCTTCGCGTTGAGTGACAGGGAATCGATCCATAAGTCGAAATTTCTCATCAAGCAGTAATAAAATTGCGAGATTGGCGTGCATGGCTTCCATTGGAGCCTTGGAGATGTATTCTCTTGCTATTCTGTGTTCACTTTTGACGAGAAAATCATTGGTCAATCCCACATGCTCGATATCGTGCATCACAGACGCCAGTATAGCAGCCACCTGCAAGTGAGGACTGATTTTGGTTCGAAGATGAGTATAGGCTAAAAGTGTATACATTGTGTGCATCACATCAGCTGCGTGACACGCGTTGTGAAATGGATTTTTGGCCATATATCGAGCTTGAATATGCCTCAGCAGGTCCACCAAAGCGTCTTGATCGATATACTTGTCCATTAAATGAAGATCCTCAAAAGCCAATAGCCCAAGAAATGCAAACAATTGCTCACCCAAAAGCGACGCTAATTGCGGCATATTCATATCCCTAGTCCCAATCTGAATATGTACAATCTCAACGATCCGATTGATGTGTTGGGTATCGATCTCAAGTCGCTGACAGATTCGGACGATACACACATCACCGAGCATGGAGTAACTACTAATTTGATCTCGACTTCGTTTTTGTGGTCCACATGATTGTAATAACTCGACTTCGTTCCAAGTTTGTGCGTCTTCTTCAACCACTTGTTCGTCACACAAATCCTCCCACGATAATGAGTTCATCCGTGAGGACGCATTACGCGTCTTGGGACACACAGAATTGGATTCAAGCGGTTGTAAATCGGAAGCTGATTGATGCATACATTCTTTCAACGTCTTGGAATCCAATGTCCACGCTTGAATCCATGAAAGATTTCTCGGTAGTGTCGCTGACTGCGGGAATGATTGGAGAGAAAGCTTTCGCTGTAGAAAGATGTCGTCGCTGCTGTGCAGAATGTCTAAACTGGATCGAGATTTCGAAAGGGGAGACCAGGCGTGCGGACACTCCAAACCGTACTCTACTGGATCCATAAAGTCAGTCGACGTGGACGTCGATCTGGATTTGCTGTACAAGAGACCGCGTGAAAAGTCTGTGGTGGGCGTTTCCATTCTTCTTTCACTGGTGTGTATCGATTGGTTTTCTTCTATGAAAATGAAGTTGTAAGCTCTCTCTGTGGAGAAAGACGATGTGCTGATCAAAGGCAACTGTATCTCGTTCTGTATAAAAGCAAGTGACTGCGACAAGTGACCAAGCCGATGAAACAAGTGGGTACGGTGACTGCAACGCGACAGCACTGTTCAAATGTCCAGTCACAATGCACCAAAGTCTACAATGAGAAACAATGGCTGAGTGATTTGTGTATAGACGAAGCAGCATCTGAACCGAGTTTAGTGGATTTTGCATGTCTCAGATTTATTGTGCTAGTAGAGCCAATCAAATCGATGGAACAGCTCACGCATGGAAAAGAATAAGAGTGAATTGTAGCGAAAAAATGATATACAAAGAAACAGATGGCGAGTATACATAGAATGAGAGTGTAAAAGGTAGGGTACTGTACCGTTTACAATAGAACGCTGTCGAATACTGGAGCAGCTGCTTATCTGGAGGTACAATTGGACAAAAAAGGCAGTCCCTCTTGCAGTTTCTGATGCATAGCCCCAGAGAGTGTGAGTCTGATCTGATCCAACACATTCAGTAATTCTGTTACTCATGATTGGTGACAGCTAAATCGCGCGTACTACAACTTTGCCCAAGTCAATTGATACAGCCCCACTCGGAGCGAATGCGATTACGTGGTCGTTCGTGGATCATACTGATTTACACATAAGTCTGGTACTGTCTGTTCTGCTAAAGGATCACTACGAGACGTGCTATACACAATGACTCGAACAATGTAAAGTCGCTCAACATCAAAATCGAGACAAATGAAACAACGAGGGAACTTGGAGCTGTTGAGGATTAAGAGCATCGACGGGTCGAACTGTGCCTCGAGCGTATGAGTGTCGGATGAACGAGGACATTCTTGCAGTTTTTGAATGTGAGTGTGACTTAATGATTAGAGTGTAGAGGTGTGTATTGATGTATCCCACTTATAAAAGAGCTTACGGTCTTTAGCTAGAATCCTTTCTAGATGAGTAGACTCACCACTGACGACTTTTTTGGCGATACTTTGCGGTGTCTTTTCAGTACAAAATTTTCTGTGGCGGTTTGCTCCTTATTGATTAACAGGCTTGACGATGCCCCACATTACTACGGAATACGATGAATAGTAATCCTCACACTCACTTGTTTTTTGTATCGCATTCAACACGTCAACACGTCAACACGTTGCGGATCGTCTGTGATAGCCTATGTGTGTTTTTAATCGTAGTAAGTGATTCGTGTCTTAGTAGGAATGAGGCAAAAGGGAAGGTGCTGCAGTAGTCCTATCTGCCATTAGCGGGATGATGTGGCCACATTCGCATTTGCTTGAAACCGTCATCATGTATGGAGATTGAAGCAGTCACGACTAGAATTGCACCAATACAAGGAAAAGCATCTTTAATCTGAATCGATGTGTCACGCAACATTTTTTGGACTGCGCATGTAACGAAGACCTTATTCTTACTCCCAAAGCGATAGGTGCGTTCTATAGTACCCTTTCGCAGCACTTGACTCCATTTCCATAAAAACGACGCACTTGGGATGAGCGCAATGAAACGCCAAGACAACACCAGTCCCATTTGTCCTTATGCTATCATAACGCTACCATATCAGCAACACTCTGTCGTAATATTGCTGTAAATTCCTGACGTCCGTCGACCACCATACTTGCGTTCCGATATATCGGGTGATTCATCCAAACGTGGTTTAATCGAAAAACGCTGAAAAACCTTGGTGAAAAATGTCAAAAGTGGCCATCGCAATAGAAGATCGCGAGACGAATCCACTTGACTTGAACCGCGCTTCTCTATGTGGCTCTGACGTTTCCGTAGACCATAAGCTGTCAAATAAATCTCCCCGAATAAACTCCAATGTTCAACCATAGCGTGATTGGTGATCCATCCTTTATTGGTGCGTGTTAACGAAACGGGCACAGCACCACCGCGTGTGGCCATTAACACTTTAACGTGATGCTTTCCAACAGTGTAAACACCAATACAAATACCAAATATACCGAGAAGCACACACGCCGATGGGAAATTAAAAGTACCCCACTTAATATCGGTTTTCCTCAATAGCAGTAGAAGCTGTCCTGTGATCGCCATAATCAAACCAACAGTATATAAAACAGCTGCACATAATTGCCATTTCGTCATGCGATAGATTCCTGAAAACTCATTGTACAAAATGACGCACAAGCTCAATGCCATTAATGCTTCCAGAGCGAGTAGTGGAGTCGATACGGTCCACCATGACAATGGGAAAATATGAGGATGCGCTACAGATTCCTTCACACTCGGTATTCCATGAAAATGTGATATCGCTTGACTGGTTTGATAGCCCAAAAGAACTGTGAAAACAAAACTCAGCATCCAGCAAACCGCCTAACAAACACACACATTCAGCGCTTATGAGAGCTTACAGTAGGGTTTGGTATTACCGGGAGTGAGCTGTGCGCAAAGCAGAGCATATAACGAGCGACAAAAGCCAATTGTATCAGCATTAGGGGAGCATAACAAATATAAAAGCTCGTTTTTCCACCATTCGAAAGTTGTAAACAGAATGCCAACTCGCACCAAAAAAGTAAGCCAGCCAATGGGACACTGATCGAATAAATCATCATCACACGACGTAGAAGCGGCAATAGAGGCTCATTCTCCATAGTCTCTAACTCGGCCCATTGACGCAATCGTTTTGCATGTCGGAATGATATGAAATGAGCGATGATGATCATGATATTGGCGCTCCAAAACGGAAGGAAAATGATATACCAACGCAAATGATTGCCCAGTAATCCTTCAAACTTGAGTGATATGAATGCAATGCCAATGATACAACACAAAGCGTAGAGTAAAGCGCCATGTAGAATAGCTCCTAATGCTTTCTCAGCGAATATCACTGGACTTTTATGCGAAAATCCGCTTTCTCGATGCTCACTGGAGTTTGGTGTGGACGCATCGATCGAGTAGAGCGTTTGATCCAATTCTATCAACACGATGCATTAACAGCCTTCTATAGAGGATCATTAGTGTACCGTTATCTTGCTCATTACTGTCATAAAAGTGGTTCTCATCTGTCTCATACGTTGTCTGTAATGCGCGTAAGAGTGGAGACGACTCTGCCCTTTGCGCAAAGGGATCGTACTCTACTTGGCGGCCATTCATTTCTCCGCCAACTTAAAGATCGCTTAACCGTTATATCGAACATAACGTGCTACCACATGGAATCGCTTCGCGTTCATCCTCTTCAGCTGGTGACTGCTTCATGTACATATGTGTAAAAGTCATTCGTCACTACAGACATCCATACGTCCATCGTGCTCCAATATCCTTCCATCATCTTCGCCGAGCTATGTAATTCTTCATAGTCATTGGGCTTTTTCTGTTAATAATATAATACGAGAAGGGTCGTGACACTGTGCAACTGTCGGGAATCCCAGACAAATTAACACCACTTTTGTTTCACAATGGGCAATGCAAAATCAAACATGTCCACCAGCAATTTGATCAAGTATACACGTCCGACAGGGTATGTGCTTTTGCATGCATTCCTTCGCATTCTGAGCGGAATTTGACAGGTTATACGCATCTTGCCCGTGGGATACAAAGTCGGTACGAAGGCTCATCATGGAAGAGAAACTTGCACCGCGGATTCCTGGAAAAGAGGACGATGACTGTGTATACACAGAAGAGTGTCCGATATGTCTACTGGTGAGAGACCTTGCGATAGAACTCGCTTCTTTATTCATGAAATATTGGTGTAGTATTACCCAAAAGCACTCAATGTTTCGACCTGTTGCAAGCAACCAGTGTGTTCCGAGTGCTTTCTACAGTTGAATCCTCCCAAGAAGCGCGTATGCTGTCCATTTTGCAACCACGATGGATTCACCGTTCACTTTCGAGCACTCGGCTCGAGTGTGTTTATGGCCACGATACATAAACAGAAGGGAGCTGAGAGTCCACCGGTATGGTTACAATCAGCTGAGAGGTATTCTGACAGGTTTTATTAGGATTGTACAAGCAACAATGGAGTGAATCCGATCGAATGTGCCCACGTGGCGACGGTCGCTGATCGAGAGCAATTCCATCAAGAGTTTCGAAATCAATTGCGTCATGATCGTTACTCTTCTGTGGATACCGAGATTTCCAGAAGCTCAAGCCTGAGGGATTCATCCTACCTCGAGCAATTGATGCTCATGGAAGCTATCCGAAGGTCTCTGGCGGGGATAGAAGACGAACAAAGCGCAAGCGAATGCCAAATACCTCAACAACAAAGCCATGAAGACAATCTACCGACGACAAAAAGTACTGCGGATGTCCAGTGGAATGCAAGCAACCGCAAGGGCGATCAAGTGGCTGGAAATGAAGCATTTCGAGCTCGTATTGTGAGCAATTTGGATGAAGAGAATCAAGTCTTTGGCAACCCTTAGTTATTTATATATCATGCGGTCGATCTGTGTTAATATCCTGTGAATGTTTATATATTCTTTGTGGTATCAAAATGCGTGGTAAAAACGATCGATCGGATCGGAATGTATGCGTGTATACTGTGAACCACGAGTCCAGGTACATTGTCGTCAGCAACATTCCATCGGTTGGCGCTCTACCAGAACTAATTGAAAGGTTTCGCGAGTTCGGAACCATCTGTGAGCATCACATTTTGGATCATATTCAAGATCGCGAAAAGTTTTTCACAGCGTCAAAAGAAAGCGACGCGGTAAATTACGAATTTACAGTTAAGTACACTGACGCCGTTTGGATCCAATATGAAACAGTTACGAACGCGCGATTCGCCAAAGCGCGAGGGAGTATAAAACCGTTTTACGGCAATTTGTTAGAGATCCAATACGCTCCTCAGAGTGAATCAGTCGCTGACACAGCGAAGAAGCTGAAAGAGCGACGGGAATTGCTGCATAGAAGATCGGGCTGCTTTCCGGAATGTGTTTGGTCGGGAACCAAGCAGATAAAAGTAGTTCAAAAGCGGGAAAATGAGCATGAAAGCGTATTTATTGGACCTCAACCATTGTCATCGCTGGCTGGTGTGCAGAATCAAAGTGGAAAGAAGCGTCAGCGAATCTGATGGTCACAAAATTGACTGCTTGAACTGCCTTCGCATGCGTCGGATAAAATAAGGAAGATCGCCATGAGCATTCAGCTCAGCAACCATGTCAGCAAGATTGGATAGTGGAGGTGTACAGTCGTCCACTAATCAAGTGGATATCGTGATTAGAAGCCAGAGTTTGAGTGAAGACGTACCGATAAATTGATCGCTGTGGGGATGTATGCAAATACGGAATGAAAACTGACGCTGAGGCTCTCTCCGATCAATTTGAGTGAATCGAACGATGATTTTGTCGGCTGAAAAGAAAGAAAATCGGAACAAAATCCACATGGCCGACGCTGATATACGTACCTCCATCATGATCGAAAAATAATCCAAGACGCTGATACATTCGCAAGCCACGTTTTAATTCCTCCAGCTGTTGCTGTTGTTTCTGCTTCTGAACGGTTGCGTCTACGGGTGACAAGTGTTGACACAAAGCAAAATGAATTGACCGCACTAGTACCATTCAGTAACGCTTGCAACTTTTCATTTTCTTGCTGATTATACTCGAATAATTGACGCAAAACGGGCTCCTTTTTGGCTTTTTCCGATTGTAAGAGTTCAACTTCGAACTGATTCGCACGCAGTGCATTCTCTTTCTCGATGCACTCTACATCAAATGATAATCATACGGCATTCTGGGCACTATGGCGGTATCATACGCTTCATGGTGGATTCCTGCTGCTGTTCCAATTGGCTGCGATACATTTGAGCTTCCCGTTGATCTTTTTCCTTCTGCTGCATATCAACAGTGAACGTGCGCTTTTGAGTATGAAGCTGTTTCTTTTTTATCTCTATCCAGCGCTCCATTTCTTGTCGGGTTGCCACAAGTTTGGCGAGAAAGCCATCAATGTCCAATTCGTCGCCCGCCATATTCGATGTCCTCAACAGTAGTCCCTACTGATTCAGATGAATCAGATCTGAATCTGATTCACATCAAGTCTTTGTGCAGTTGCCGCAAAAGCGCAACGGCGCGAAGATACTTTGTCTCTAATTGGCTGTAATCGGATTCAAACGACTCTCTGAGATCACTAAATTTTTCTTTCAGTTGTTGCGTTACATTTCGTTTCCATTGTCGTTGTTCTGACTGAATCCGAATCAGTCGTTCATCTGATTCAGCTTTCTGATTCTCGATTTCCTTGACCAAATTATGTTCTCTCTCTTTTGCAGCATACAGGAGCACTCTAAATTTTATCCTGTCCTCTGAATATTGTCGCAACCCCTCCCCTTCGTCTTGTAAAGTTCGCTTCAACAACTCCTCGCGCTCAGCATTCATTTTCACACGCTCGTCATCTTGGATCGCTTTGCGCAATATCTCATTCTCATTCAGTAAACTTCCTTTTGCGACCAGATCCGCTTCGGCTTGCATTATCTTATGCTCACAATCCACCAATTCCTCCCGCAACTTCCCAAGCTGCTCACGATCACTGAGTACGCTTTGTTTCTTTGCCTCAATAACCTTCATCCGATCTTGCTTCTCCTCGACTGGGAATTGCGCTTCCTCCCGCCGAAGTTGGAATTCGTTCACTTCCTTTTGAAGTTCATTTTTGTGGAGTATATACTGCTCCTTTATACCTTGTAATTTTTTTGCAAAGTTCGTTTTCTCAAACTGTAATTTTTTGATACGATTCAAAACTTGAAGTTTTTCCTCCTTTACAGTTTCCATGTACCCAAGTATGTTTTGATCATTCCGCAAATTGGCTTCTCTTTCCTGCTCAAACAAAGCGGCCAAACGCTGCCTTTCTTCCCAGGATTCTTGTTTCACACGTTCCAAATTGGCAATCTTCTCTTCCATCTGCAGCACTATTTCTGCATTTCGAATTGGATTGTTCATTTCTTCGCTTGCTGAAACGGGTCGAGACACAACTTGTCTCAATCGTTCGATTTCTTCTCTCAACTCGCGAATCAATCGCTCATTGATATCTTCATTCCGTTTCGTTGCGTTCTTAATTGCTTTGGCTCGGGTTGCGTACTGTAGCGTGGTTAGCGTTTCGTCGTAATTGTCATCCGCGGGAGAGATTGCAGCTATCATAACCGTTAGCGAATTCCCACCGAGTGATTCTTGCAATAAGCGGGTGAGTTTAGAGTCGCGATAAGGCACATGTTGCTTCTTCTTGGACCGATCTGTAAGCATTGTGATAACGTTTCCAAGGGCGCTAAGGCTCTTATTGATTGCTGCGCCTTCTTTCAGTCGATCACCAGAAGCTCCGGTCTTGGAAGCACGTTCAGAACCGGCAAGATCCACCAAGTTGATCTTTGCTGTCATGGTCGTTTCTTTGCTGATCCCATTCGCAGTTTCAGCCTTTTTCGATAACACTTTGATAGTGAAACAACTATGGGATCGAGAACTTTGCTCATTCATTTGTGTGGCTGCAACTTGACGTACCCTATTCCCTTGCTGTAGTAATCTTGCGACATCGTTTGGTTCTTTTACCACGAGTTCTGCCAAGTTGTCGACGTAAATTCCCAGATCGGGGTGTTCTCGAATTTTCAGCATTTTCACCGAAGGACTCAAAAGGTCTTTTAAAACCTCGTTGTATATCTCCAGGTACGACACAGTTACGAGATACTGTATACTAATTGAAGAGGTGAGGGAGGATGCCTCCTCAAAAGCACTTGAAGCCTCACGTATGCGATCAAATAAATCCTCGTACATTCGAGGAACAATGCCCAAATCCTCACTCGATCCCATCATCGTATGCGTTTTCCCGGCGCCTGTTTGTCCATACGCAAATATCGTTCCATTGAATCCTTGAAGCGCTTGATCGATGATAGATTTCGCAATGTCATTGTACACTTGTTCTTGCGTAGAATCGATAAAGTAGGCGTGATCAAATGTGAATAACTTTGTGCCGATATCGAGTGATCCATTTCCGCTTGATTTCGATGAGAAAACATTCTCCGAGCCCGAAGGCGACTGAATCCGTACCGATTGATTATCGTGCACACTCACGACACATTTTGCACCCAATTGAGTCTCTCTTGAATTCATCGGACGACATCGCACCGCCACTTTGACATTTACATCCGTTGCCATTGCTCGTTCCCGAATTAGACTTTATGCTCAGTGCCAGCGTGAAGAATCGAAACATCGTTTAAGTATCAAGTCAAAATCATACACGAGAGAATTTCTTGACTTTTGCTAAATTACGTATTTACCCATGGTCTACATCACTTTCAGATCCATTGCGACAAGCTTTAAAAACAATTCCCCGCTTCAATGCCGCTTTAACTCATTCGGTCATGCAGATGATCTGTAATGCTGCGTACAATAACTCTGCTTCCTTGCTTTCTTGGAGCATCCTTTGATGATGCAGAATTTGCCGCCCCCATGCTTGATACAATATCCATTCCCGCGATCTTTCGAGTTACACCTCAGCGTTTTGCAATAGCGTTTGCCACCGTGTCTGTGACAAAGTTGTTGGCGCTGTGCAATGCGAAAACAGCCTTCCATCCTGCAGTGTTTTTGTGAACGTAATGATGGTCGCCTGGATGTGGATGGCGCTTGTATAGAATGTTGTTTACATGACCCTGAGACAATGGGCGAATGCGATCGGCGACTCCGTCCAGTCTCAAGGCGGGATAAGGATCCAAATGGAGGAACACTTCGCTCCAATGTGGGACTGCCGGAATCGACAGACGAGATTCGTTGCAGCATTCTGTAGAGTGAAGGTAGGCGCTGACTTTTGTTTGTACACGCGTTTGTGGCTACCGAGTGACTGTCATGTTGAATTGAGTGATAAAAAAATGGTGGACGCAAAGACGGAAGCGACTGCAGGAATACTGCGTCCATTACACAATTGCGGTATTTAATGAGAAAGGACTATAGAAGCTGAAATGCGACAAAGGCTTTTCGATTATGCTGCGCAAGATCAAATGTTAGGTTCAAAAAGCGACGAGCTCTTTTTCGCATATATGACGACAACCCCTTCCCATCACGATGAGTGTACACTATTGCTTTTCCCAAATAGCTTGCCGTAGAAAAGTAACGTTCCATTCTCCAATTTTGGAGGAGGTAGTGACTGGGGCACCCAAACCCTGTCAAAGCATAGTCGAACTGTATCTCATCAGACTGTATCGCGCATCTATTTCATTTTGATTTTTGCTGTCCAGTGCAACAACTGCGCGGCAACTAGACGATAGCTTCCCTTAGAATGCAGTGCTCATCTAACTTGGTAAATAAAGAATGCACGCAACGACTTATGCGCAGATAAACCGAACTGTTGAGAGTGTACATCGTGACGCACTTGTTGCAGCTGACGAAATGTCTTTTTTATAGCCCGGACGCTGATTTGTTATATTCACATATCATTATTGGGAAACTGAACATATGCAGTGAGATGCTTTATAGATACGATAAAGCTTATCTTCTCAGCAGTGGACTAAGACACTGTTTCTGATCCATGCGAGTCCATTCATTGGACCTACTTGGCACTTTTTGTCTGGTTCGGATTTTCCGCCTCTGTGCACTCCGCTTGAGACGGAACAACGCTTTCTCCAGATGTATACTTTTGTACTGGATCGTTCGCTTTTGTGAGTTTAGGAACCAGCATCATTCCGATAATCGCTATTGTGGAAAGAAGGAGACACACACTAAAGATAAGGTAAAAGGTTTTTGCAGATACTGGGAAGAAATACGCCATTGGAAACACCAACACCGTCGCAAAGACCACCACTACGGAGGAGGCGAAGATCCAGATTGATTCCTGAAAGTCTGTCGAGACCTTGCGAATCTTGAATGACAAATATAGTCCAGTGCAAAGCAAAATCGCTTTCGAAAACATCAACAATGAGACAAAAATTGGGTTGCCAGATTCGCACGTGAGCTCCCAAACGGGCAGACTGAGACTTGTCTCTTCTTCAGATGTCGAAATTGAGAGGCTGGAGTCTTTTACGGAAGCCGGATCGGGAATATCTGTGCTAAACCACGACGCAAAGATGCCAATGTCGACCAAATATATGGTGCCGAGCATTTGGAACATGGTGTTTGTTTTCAAGACGACGCGTTTGAGCGATCGTGCCAGAAATATTCGGTACACACGCATTGACTTGAGCATCAGAGAGCCAAAGATACTCGTAAAGCCGAAAGAAAGCAGCACTGGACGAGTTGCGCAATACACCGGACTAGGTTTTCCTGCGTATGCTATGACGGCCAAACAAATCAGCGCGCCTCCGAGGAGCATTGTTGCAATAAATTCTGGCTGAGAGCGCCGAAGAATTAGAGTTTTTCGCTTCAGAAAAACAATAATCATTCCACCGAAAATCAAGACCATGACAATACAGGAAACGACAAAAATTGAGATTGCCAATGTGGAGGACGTTGGAATGTATTCACAGTCAAGCAGTATCTCGCGCTGCGGTAATGTGTATCCACCCACACACTCACGTGATATACTCGAATCATTAGCTGAAGGAGCTTTCCAATAAAGGGATACCTCTCGATGAATATCTTTTCGACAGGTCGATACATTATAGGTCAAATGTGTCAAATCGCACACTGGTGGCTTTATTATCCAACTACGCCAAACCGCTTCATTGGATTTGATCCAAATGCACGATCGACTTGTCACAAGATCAGATGGAAGTTGTGCCAGCCCCCCGTCACAGTTGTACGGTGTGGAGTCATTTTCTGGATATGGTTGACGCCAAAAGAATTCAATTACGTGGGGGGAAGAGGTGGCATTACTTGAATTATCGCAACCACTCACGGTGAAGTACATATGTTCATCCATTGTACACAATGGTAAATTTGGCACCCATCCCGCCCAATATTCGTAATTTTCTCGGACCCATTTACAGGATGCCGAGAATATTCCGTCCGGTGGTGCTGTCGCAGTCACATTGGTTAAATTGACAAAGAAGTTCATCTGGTTGTACATTTGGAAATCGGATACTTTATATCCATAGAGCATGCTGAACACTTGCGTATTGCCTTCTATTTCAGTGAAAAGGACCGTAGCATACCGCTTTTGCAAGCTGTCTACCGGATACTCCACGTCAACAGGATTGTTTGTCTCATTACCATAGCCATTTTCTCCAAAGTTCCAAGTGTTTTGTGCTATTTTTGCTGGATCAGTATACGGAAATGCAACTCGCGTGAACACATTTGGATACTGGTAATACACAGTCGCAGGCTCACGGCGGTAGAATAAAGCACCACGCCTATTTCTCCAGGCATCAAGAATGTACAGGTCCATGGATGGTCTACCGATATAGCAAAAGTAGGCAGGGATACCAAGATTGGCCGCAAGAGCTGACGGAAATCCAAACGCAGTTTCGTAGCTAATCATGATCACGACAAGACATTCAAGGTTCTGCGACTCTCGCAATGAACAAGCATACGATTTGGAGCAATGATTCAGACATCCCAACGTTCCATTAGCACAAAATGTACTCGACGGCGGGTAGAAGCGGCTGTTGAAAAACAGAGAAGCTCTGAGGGTATGAATCAACGGCTCACTTTTTATGTAATCTCGCCAAAAATCAGCTGTGAAGGTTGGCGTGAATTTGGACGAGTTCATGCCGTCTTGGACAAAATTCTTGATCGTGTAAAACCCTTGGGTCTGGTAGTACCCTGTACTACCTGCGTTTCCGATCATTCTGTTATACGTCTCGATTTCTGATGGAACCGCCAGATTTGCGTGTGTCGGTGTGCATTGCGCTCGAGGGAGATTTACTTGCAAACGATTGGAGATATTGAGGGTATTACTTGTGGCATAGAATGAGATTTTGTACCCAACCTAGCAACATCAGAAAGCATCAGCACACATGGTAAAAAAATTGTGTCGACTCATTTCTTTACAATCTCTGCCGCCAAAATTGCAAAAGCCATTGTGGTGATCCTTGGAGCCGCAAAGTCCTGGTATTCCAGAATCAGGGATTCAGAAACATTCCCAGCACTGATGACTTTTCCAGTAGTGCTATTGACAACAGCACCACTTCCATAGATTGTATCGCCCGGAGGCATGCAAGACCCGTAAAGTGCCGAGACATTTGCTAGTCGGGAATCTTTGATCTATATGGTTGAATGTCTGTCATCGTTATTCAAATGGATCGATGGTTGGTACATACTTTGTAGCGTGGGTACTTGAGAGCTGAATGGAGAAGAGGATGAAGCAGACGTCCGTCGCTGCCCCGAGCTTTTGCGGAAATATTGTGCGATTTTTCCACTTCAGCCACCCAGCTATCTGTCAAACATGTGCCAAGGAAGTGATTCGGAGCATAGAAGGCACAATGGGAAGGTGTCCATATTCGCACAAGCCACACCAAAGTCCAGTGATACAGCAGTCGAATCGACGCTGCTTGCAACGATCTATACCTTCGATTCATTGTGCGCAAATACGACCTCTCTATTTCGGGATTTACAGCAGAAGACGAAATAGACTTATGAGCATTGTCTAACGCACGAATTGTGAAGAGATCCGTCCAAAAAATATCGAGACAATCAAATTTAGAGCCATTGTTAAAATGGTAGAGTCTGCCAAGCGCTTACAGAGATTATGCATTGGAATCGCCAAAGTACCATACACAAGGAAGTAGTTCGAATGAAGCGCGAAGCTATGGCATCTCTCAAGTCATCGCTTCTAGCTCCGCTAGCATGCGATAGTGCGCAAATGGTCACCACAATTGCGTCCCTGGCTGGACTTGATTACGATACGAATGCGCGTTGCTCACTTTTACACGGGAAAGAATATCCTTGGCATGATCAGAAGTATGCAGCCCGGCTTCCTATCACACGATACAAATCAGCCCCTCCAATATTCGTTCGTCTCACGTGTATACCCGCAAAGCGATTCCCAGCTTAAAACGAGCATTCCGAAACAATGTATCGCAATCATATCCTTGGACTGGAAATAAGATGGACTCCTGATGCGATGTGATTGTGAAAAACCCTCAGAAATTACTTTACAAAGCTTACCGGAGCGGCATCTATATTGGCTCGAAATGCAGCTGTTTCACGCATCAGACGCGCTGGATCCGCCTAATCGAGCAGTGTCATCAGAAATACTAATGCGATGCAGCGAACAGTCTAAGAACCTCGATCTGAGCCACAGCAGCAGCGTATGGAGTCTGCTGTTTAATAGCTTCCAGTCTCACCGTACGTTCCTCCTCACGCATTTGTACCAGCTGAAAACTTTCCTTCTGATGCTTTATTTTTTGCTGCAGTGAATCGTAATGAAGAGCCAATCTGACAAATGAAGCGATACAGTATCAACCTGGATTTTGGTGGAGCGATATTCGACTCGCTTGTTGTTTCGGACGCTAGCAACTTGTTGACGACGCAAAGCAGCTTTCTCCATCTCTCTTTTTTCATGTTCTTGTTCGATGTGCAAATTTAGTTTTTGTTGGCGATACTTTCGAACAATTCCTTTATGGATGCGATGTTGGTGTTTTTTGTCTTCGTCTTGCAGGAATTTATCCTTCTCTTCATGCAGACTGTCAATCTCTCGCTGATGCTGCAGCACGCGCTCATGCGCTTCCTTCTGATCCTGCCATTCAAACACTTTGCCTCGCAACTGCGCGCATTTGTCCCTTGACGCTTTGTTTTCTTGCTTCTTTGCTTGCCACTTTTCTTGCTGAAAATACATCTCAATCTTGCGATTCGCTTTCTCTTGGGCTTGGGCCACCTTTCGTTTTGCCAACTGCCGCCGATCTTGTGCTTTCTGATGGTAGAAACGCCGTAATTGATGAAATTTTATATGAGATTTGATGTCGTCATCTGAGGTTAGAGCTGGTAAAACTGTTCTGAAAAGCGCAAACAGATCAGATCGAAGTGGGTCATGTTCGTAAACTTTATAGACATGCAGGAATCGTTCCTCTTCATGCGCATTCCAACCTCCGCATAGTGATTTAGCTGCATCCAAAGTTTTCGCAGCATCCGGAAGTGAGGCTTGGGCGAAAAAATTGGATTTGAGTTGTCGAAGATCGACTTCAAGCTCATTCATCAAATCCTGGAAGCTCATTATGATCTCTAGATGGAGTGTTGGATTTCTATCGGCACATTCTTCAAGCAGTGGGATAGCTTGGAGAATACTCTGTACAGATTCCATGCCTTCTAATGCAGTCTGATGAGGTGGAAGACGTAGCGACGTAAGCAACTCCACACAAGCATTATTATAATCGGCATCGGCGATCTCGATCTCATCCTGAAGGGCGGTTCCAACTAATTCATGGCCCACAATTACTTCCAGTATGAAATCTCGAGCTTGTTGCTATGAACATGTTTTATTGTCGGCGATATAAAGCTACTCCAAAAGCACTTACCCTCCACTCATCAGCGATGTATGCTTTTTCGGTTGAGTCCGTATCCTTGGGTGAAGACATTTGAGTCTCCTTCAGAAAGACTCGCATCAAGTCTTTCATTGTCGTGCGCTTCAGTAAACGGATCATCTTTGATCATTGAAGAAGTAAATGTCGAACCTCTTCGAAATTTGACAAAACTTGTCTTCTATGTGCTGCCAGATGTATCTGTTCTTGACGCAAAAGCTCTTCTATTTGACTAGCATACATTTCCGGGTTTTCAGCGTGAGTGAGTTGGTCGCAGTCTTGATTGTTTTGGTCCAAGGCTTTTTTAGTGCTCTCCGAGTGTCTTGGCATCCGGCTTCGATTTGACTCAACAGTGCTATTGTAGACTTTGAGGATCAGCGTCTCAATAGACTTGCGCACTGCCTTGAGTAAAAGCGTCTTAGATCAGCTGGATATAATAATGATTGAATGGAAATAGATGTCCGTACTCTTGCTTTTGACTGAAGACTTTTGTGCTCTTTTATCCATTCGAACTAGCAAAATGAACGCGAATGGAGTTGGCACAAGTCTCAGTGATCTTAATGAACATACCTTGAGTCCATTTTCCTTCAATGCATTGTGCTGCTGACAGCTTTCCGATCGTACTTTAATCACTTTCTACGAACACAAACACTTGACGAATGCATTCGGAAAAGGTTTCAGGTTTCGCACACTTAAAGTATCGTTGCATTGAAATTGCAATTGTGCAGCAAGATGTCGCTGGTCCTCCAATGTAAGCCCGGCCTTGGCATGGAATAGACGCTTCCTTCCTATTCGATACATGTATCATTGCTCGAGCGGAAGCGCTACAGGACGAGTTACCACGAGCATCACCCTGCATGAAGCCTGAAGCATCGTGACCCTAACGCTGTATCTCACGTTAAGCCGCTGACGTATGTTATAACGTTTGGGTTAGATGGCTGTATTGCGGCAATTCACTCGACAAATTGGACACCTGCATTCCGCAAAGCACTTTACAACCAAGCTTCGTCAGACCGTAATTTATATCTGTAGCACTTGACCTTGCACAATTGACCTATAGAAGTATTGTTGGCTCTAGCGAGTAGAAGGAAGCATGTCGGAAGGACCAGTAGCCAAACAGATACGAGCAAAATTGGAGGCTGCACTCAACCCACAACATTTAGATGTGATCAATGAAAGCTACATGCACAACGTTCCCAAAGGAACTGAATCGCACTTCAAAGTAAGGAAATCTAAAGAGTTTTATGCGTTTTGATGAAATCATCTTCTCTGTAGGTGATTGTTGTAGCAGAGGTATTCGAAGGGAAGTCATTATTACAGCGCCATCGAATGTTGAATGAGGCTCTCAAAGAGGAACTCGTAGAATTGGTACATGCCCTCTCAATAGAGAGCAAGACACCTCGACAATGGGAACAAAACTGCAATGTCAGACCTTCACCGAATTGCTTAGGTGGCATGGCGAAGGAAGTAGCGAAATGAAAGCAGTTGAGTAAGATCAATACACTTTGTCGACACATTTTCCCTCTTCTCGCTGATGTCAAAGCACATGGTGTCATACGACTATCATGCTGCTAAGCTCGTTCGAAATCGATGGACGACCTTTCTATTAACATTTACTCTGATGAGCTCCGTTCAATCGACGTGAAGTACTTGTGCTGTTTCTATATGACGCGTTTGCTCACTAGCAAAGACGCGTAGGATGGTGAAGTTCTATTTGCCGCGTGAGGTTTTCTAATCGACTGCACCGTTAAAGTTCTTGCCAATTTACCAAGCGTACTTCTTCCAAAGCAACAGGATCGTACTCAATAGCATCAAATCATAAAGCCTTCTCCAATCGTTCGATCTGGGCCAATTTAGATTCAGTGCTTGGGAAGAAATTGAAAGCAATCGTAGTTTCCAAAGTATGTTGATGTCCTCATCAACTCGCTGGTACAATATTGGACAAAATTGGCGAACAACTACTCTATCCAAATTGAGGAGCGATGTGAAATATGCTCTAGATCTGGATGACCAACTAGCAACAAGTTAACAGCTCTCATGCGGCTAATTTTCATTTACCTGATCGCTGCATTCGGGTGGGAATCCCCCGCCTGCTTAAAACGCTACAGTTTCTCGTCTGTTGTGCGAATTCGACATTTAATCTCTTAACAGCAAGCCTTCGTTTCGTCGCTGCTAGCTGGGCTATCGTTCGCTAAAATATTCGCGGCCACCAAATTCATCCGTACTATTGGTCGAGTAAAATGAGCTGCTGCAAACGAATTCGGACCCCTTGTTCAACAGATGAAATTCGATTATTTCAATTTGATGTTTAACCGTATCACCTATCCCATACAGTCGCATCGCGAACAAATCAAACGCAGCGAAGTTACCTGGATGCACAAATGCGACATATTGTGTACCGGTACACATACAATAGCATCACGTCACAAATTCAAAAGTTCAAAAGTACCTCGTACCGTGTTTGATTTGTTACCAGTCATGTTTCCAGGTCTTATTCCAATTTATCGCCACAAATTGCTACCAAACTCTTCCGCAGTTCGCTCAGCCTTGCAACAATCACTTTCCCATTACCACGACATACATGAGCTGTAAATCCAATACTCGTTTGGAGTCACCCATAAGCCTCGATAAGACGGTTAATGGCTCGGCATCCTATCGCCATCGACACACATACAACACTCGTAGCACCATCAATCTTCCCGATAAACAGCCACTACTGAGTACTTATCGCCACTCTCTAACGAATGAACACATAGTCGAACAACCTCGTTCACGTGACTTTCTTAGTATGCGATATAGAGCTCCTTCTCCATCAGCACCGGAAACACCAACACTCTCATCCAAAATGCGCTCCGCATACTCCCCGAAACCATCGATATATAGTCCAATACAAGATCACAAACATCCACACTCCGAATCAACATCAGTGAGAGCGTGTCCTGCCCCTAAAAGTCGAAAGGAGTCTGCCGAAAAATCGAACAATGACATTTCATTTACTATAAGTCGTGGAGTACTCTCACGAGTTCAGAAAAAATCGGGTCGTGTGAGTGTGGAGAGCAGAATTTCGAGATTTGATCTGCTTGATAGCAGTGCAGAGGATGCAGGACGGCTGAGAAGATCGACGCTGGCAGCATGCACCTCCGATCGACTCTTTCCCAATATCGATTTGGATGTGAAACAATCACGAAGGTCAACGTTATCAGTCTACGATACTCCAAGACTGGATACTGTGGAAGGCGCACGCAGCCACTTGTGCTCAGAGCGATATCGGAAAGCTGTTGGTGGAAACAAGGTTGCCACACCAGCTGTGGTGCCTGCACCAGAGCACTCATTTTCTCCTTTGGATGGAGTGTTAAAAACAAAGCAAACACCACAGAAGCATGCTATCCTCAAAACCCCAAGCGGAAGAATGTCTCTTGAAAATCTGCTCACTCCTCAGGTGTGTCATGCTGCAGCCGTTCCCGCGCTCTTGGCCTCACTCTACCGAGAACAAGAGCATGATGATCGTGACTTGTACAAAGTCTCCTCACATTTGGCTCGGGAAATGACCCAAGACTCACAATGCTCGGCGTATGTGAATCGACTCAATAGCAATGAGTTTGTCCGGCTTTTGACGTATGGAGAAGTAAGCTGCTCTTCCGTCAGTGAAACGATCATTCCGTTTCTCGATCTACGCGAGGACGACGTGTTCTACGACCTGGGATGCGGAACTGGGAAAATTGTGGTTCAAGTAGCCATTGAGACTGCTTGCTTGGTTTCAAAAGGCATTGAGCTGATGAAAAATCGAGTATTGGAAGGCAAACGTGCCCTACAGCGATTAAATACCAATTGCTCGCAGTACATTGTGGGCAGGGCGATAGAGATAGTGCACGGAGATATTTGCTTGCCTCCATCCATAGCACCGATCACGGACGCATCCGTTGTTTTCATCAACAACGTCATGTTTGGGCCTGATTTGATGCTCAAAATCCTGGGAGTCTTGGCAAAAATTCCGAATCTGCGGCGAGTGATAACATTGCGTCGTATTTGTGAACGTCATCGCCATGAAAAATGCTCACGAAGAGGAGACTACTGTGTGGATTATGTTCATCCGCCGATACAAGCTGATATCAAGGTTTCGTGGGCAGATCGAACATCCGTGTACTGCTATCAGCGTACAAGTACAGCAAATCTTCCCTCTGAAAATAGACTGATGCGGAGCTAGCGAGGGAGCGAGCATCAATAGAATACATTGAACATCATCTTCTAACACCGGGAATTTTGTGCAAGTTATCCGTTCTAGATATGATCAGCGGTGAAATCGATGCGACGATTCTCGAAATGATGTGTAAGAACACCGCAGCTCCTTGGGATTCGACTAAGCTTTGGCAAACATTGCGCGCAAGCCTGAAAATATCAAAGATACAAATTAACAATGCACTGAGAATCGCAGATTTTGATTGACACTTGCCTTCCTTCTGTTCTTCAGTCAGGTGGTCTGGAAACTCCACAAAGATTTTGATGTGAAGGTCTCCTGATTCTGTTGAGTCTTGGATCGGCATGCCTTCATTTTTGATGACAGCTACAAATCGAGGCGGTGTTACCTCGTCTCGTTTCAGCGTGACCTTGTGTCCATCGAGATGCTCAAAAGTCTTCTCGAAACCCACAAGCGCTTCTCGTAATGCGATTTTCAGATCCATCCATAAATCGTTACCGTCACGGGATACGGGATCCGGATTCGTGATTAGTTGAAACTGCAAATTACCAGCTTCTTGGCCCGGTAGTTCGTCCCCATAACCTTCAAATTCATAGACTGTTCCTTCTGGTGCTCCAGGTGCAATTTCAACATCAAATTGAAGATCGGTCATGACGACCTTGCGTCCACCACAAATCGGGCATGTGCTGGTCCAGATCTTACCTTTCCCACTACACTTTTCACAAGTCGTTTGGATCTGCTGGACGAATCCTGCTCCTACTTGACGGTGTTTGATGACAACTCCTCGTCCATTGCAGGCATGACATTGATGAACGTCTTCCTCATGAGCAGCTCCTGTTCCATGACAATGAGTGCAGAGTGTCTCACGGCGAAAAGAAACTTGCAATGTTTTGCCAACATAGGTATCCTTGAGCGAAACTCGTAGAGGGATGACGGTATCAGGACCACGTGAAGGCTCGTCACTCCGCCTCCTTCGTCCCCCGCCAAAAAATTGTGAAAATATGTCGAATGGATCGTGACCCTCTTGGTCGTGATCCCCTCGAAGACCTTCTTCACCAAACTGATCGTATTGCGCTTTTCGTTTCTCGTCCGATAACACATCATAAGCTACAAAGGGGTATTATTTGTTCCAGGTCAACAAGAATGAGTGGTTCGACATTGCGCACCGCTAGCAACTTCAGCGAATTTTACTTGCGCGTCCTTGACACCTGGATTTTTGTCGGGATGATGCTACAAAAAACGCTTTAATGATGACTTTTTTGAAAGGGTGGTAGACGTAGCGGTGACCTTGAGAGAGAGCTTTCGAAATGCCCGTTTGATTTCGGATTGCGTGGCGTCGCGAGAAACTCCCAGTGTTTCGTAATAGTCTTCCTTTCCCGCACAGAATATCGTCTGACTTACGAGGAAAATCACCAAAAGCAAAGCAAAGTGTTTGATTGGTGAACGGAAGGATTTGTTCTATGAAAAAAATATCGTGAGAGTCAGTCGAATCGATCTTTTTGATGGGTACCCAAATGACTGACGCTGAATTATTGTTTCCGCTCATTTGTGATTATGCAGTCGCAACCTCGTATTCAAGACAGCGCTCCTAATAAGAACAGCTCTGTAGTTGTGTAGTACTGTTTCCCGTTCATTTGGGCGCCGCTGTGCGTCCTTTGTGCTTTTGATTTTGCAAATCGCGAGTCAGTCGTGCCTGGAAAGTGTCGACTTTGGCCTGTATATTCTATGAAATGGGAGACGTGCAGATTCAGATAGACAAGACAATGATGAACCTTTTGTGATCCTCTGCAAATGACAGGATGGAACGTGCATTCTTTCTGTTGCTCTTGTAAGAGAGCTGAATGATCTGATTTACGACGAGCCAAATCCAGGTATACACGCCCCAAGAACTCATCCTCTACTTCATGCCATTTTCTACAACGTGGCATGGGATTTGCACACAAGTCTCCCTCTTTTGTATTCCTTGCAAGTGAAGTCTGAGCGTCGAGCTTTTTAAGAAAAGAGGACGCGATATCATTCTGCATGCCGAAACAATGATGAGTGTTTGTATGTGTGCTGCAGCCTCTTACTAACCCAAACCATCCGCAGGCGATATGAATCATTACAATTAGGACATTTGTTTCGTTTTTGCTTGACCTCTGCATACGACTGAGGATTTCCACACTGGGGGCATTCCTATCAATATGGAAAGGTACACAAAGGCAAAAAATCGCATTAGATCATCGGCATACCTTTTTATCAATTTGAGAGCTGTAAACCTTCCCTTCGCGCATGCGATCAAGATTTTCTTTACGAACTCTTTCCGACCCTTCCATCCGCCTTATGAATGCTGTGGTTCGAGTGCGATCCGAGCTCTCCTCTTCGTCGGCTTCTACATGCTTCCCACCTCGAAGCCTGGGTCGGAATCGACAATTTTTGACGTCATCGAAAGATGCGAAACCACACTGATTGTTTCGAGTAGTCTCTAGACGTGGGCAGGCTAATTCGTTCGTTCTATCGGTATTGTGTGGTGCTTTTTTCGGGGGTTCAGGTGCTAGTGTTGCTTTCAGAAGTTTTAATTGTACTGGGGAGACAGTGTCTCGTTCAATTGGTTGCAAGTAGTCTCGAAATGTCTTGTGAACAGGAGTCGTGCTTTCAGCGGTACTCCTTTGAGCGCGAGCATGCTTTGGTGCACTCCAGATCTGCGTATACGATTCAGTGACATGTGAATGGTGCTTCTCCTCCTCTTCATCATGATTCTTCCTATGCGAGTGTGCTGACGTACTCTCTCCGCGTTGTGCAAAAGCTGCAAGAGTAGCTAGGTCTTTTCCTCCCATGTACTACGCGTGAAAAGGACCCTATCCGTTACACATCCATGCGAATACAGCAAGTACAAATGGCGACGACTACTACAGCCCACAGACTCATTGGAATAGTGTCGCAGGAGGTGTACAATTACCATGAGAGATGACAATGACATTTACGATTGTATAGTAGAAATAAGATTAAAATGATAGAACGAAAGTATTCATTTGGAAAAAAGTATTTTATAACACAACGATGTTGCTACCGCCACGAAGACGAAGCACTAGATGCAGGGTCGACTCCTTTTGGATGTTATAATCTGCAAGAGTGCGTCCATCTTCCAACTGTTTGCCGGCAAAGATCAAACGCTGCTGATCCGGAGGGATTCCTTCCTTATCCTGAATCTTCGCTTTTACATTGTCGATGGTGTCCGAAGCTTCAACTTCCAAAGTGATGGTTTTTCCAGTCAATGTCTTCACAAAGATTTGCATTCCACCACGAAGACGCAGCACTAAGTGCAACGTCGATTCCTTTTGGATGTTATAATCTGCTAGAGTACGTCCATCTTCCAACTGTTTGCCGGCAAAGATCAAACGCTGCTGATCCGGAGGGATTCCTTCCTTATCCTGAATCTTCGCTTTTACATTGTCGATGGTGTCCGAAGCTTCAACTTCCAAAGTGATGGTTTTTCCAGTCAATGTCTTCACAAAGATTTGCATTCCACCACGAAGACGCAGTACTAAGTGCAACGTCGATTCCTTTTGAATGTTATAATCTGCTAGAGTACGTCCATCTTCCAGTTGTTTACCAGCAAAAATCAGTCGTTGTTGATCCGGAGGGATTCCTTCTTTGTCTTGGATCTTGGCCTTCACATTATCAATGGTATCAGACGATTCGACTTCTAAGGTGATCGTTTTTCCGGTCAACGTCTTCACAAAAATTTGCATGCCTCCTCGTAAGCGGAGCACCAAATGTAATGTAGATTCTTTTTGAATGTTGTAATCTGCAAGTGTACGTCCATCTTCCAACTGTTTGCCGGCAAAGATCAAACGTTGCTGATCCGGAGGGATTCCTTCCTTATCCTGAATCTTGGCCTTCACATTATCGATAGTGTCTGAAGACTCAACCTCTAAGGTGATGGTTTTTCCAGTCAATGTCTTCACAAAAATTTGCATGCCTCCTCGTAAGCGGAGCACCAAATGCAACGTCGATTCCTTTTGAATGTTATAATCTGCTAGAGTACGTCCATCTTCCAGTTGTTTACCAGCAAAAATCAGTCGTTGTTGATCCGGAGGGATTCCTTCTTTGTCTTGGATCTTGGCCTTCACATTATCAATGGTATCAGACGATTCGACTTCTAAGGTGATCGTTTTTCCGGTCAACGTCTTCACAAAAATTTGCATGCCTCCTCGTAAGCGGAGCACCAAATGTAATGTAGATTCTTTTTGAATGTTGTAATCTGCAAGTGTACGTCCATCTTCCAACTGTTTACCGGCAAATATTAATCGTTGCTGATCAGGTGGAATTCCTTCCTTATCCTGAATCTTGGCCTTCACATTATCGATAGTGTCTGAAGACTCAACCTCTAAGGTGATGGTTTTTCCAGTCAATGTCTTCACAAAAATTTGCATTCCACCACGAAGACGCAGTACTAAGTGCAACGTCGACTCTTTCTGAATGTTGTAATCCGCAAGTGTCCGTCCATCTTCCAGTTGTTTACCAGCAAAAATCAAACGTTGCTGATCCGGAGGGATTCCTTCCTTGTCTTGGATCTTGGCCTTTACATTGTCAATTGTATCCGAAGACTCCACTTCCAACGTAATGGTCTTTCCGGTAAGCGTTTTCACGAAAATTTGCATGACTCTTCGATTGTTCTTTACTTGGACGTTGCTTGCTTCTATCTGATTGAAAAATGATTCCAATCATGCTATTCAAAGTTCTTTTCCTCTGGAAAGGTGCGCCAAAGAGAAACGGTTACTCAATTTATCAACATAAAAGATGTTCTACTATAAATACGCGTTACGCAATCTGGCATATGAAACTTTGTATAGCGCACGTAGCACACTATAGCGACAATATTCCGGGGGTAGGTTTGGAGCTATCTACAAATAAGAGCAGGGTTAGAAATTCTTTCCTTCAGCTGTTTGAGAGTGAATGTATTTTCAAGATATTTTGAGGAAATCTAGAATCGGAACTTTCAACGGTACGAGCATGAAAAGCGTAAACAGATGCGAAATGTAGATAACATTGTACAAGTATAACACATACAAAGCGTGCTTTATCGTCTATTAACTACGGTGGGTGCCGTAAATTCGACTTCATCTTTTTCTTTCGATAAAATCACTAGCGACAAAAGTCGAGATGAAATGCAAACCTTCTTTTCCTTTGCGTCCTTGTGTAACTCTACGCGATTTATTCCATTGTACTCCTCGCTGCTCGCACTTGTGACTGTCGTACTACTGCTGTTTCGGAAGCGCACTCGGCTGCTGCTAGGACATTGCCAGGTAGTATCTTGCGATGGGTCATTGTGTCTTGTAATCGCTCTATCTTCGGCTCGTTCACGAAAAACCTCCAGAAAAAATTCCCGATCTTGAACAGTGTTGAACAGTGCAGTGTAATACTGGAATAAGGCTTGAGAGCGTGCATTCATTCTCTCTAGCTCATAATTTTTTCGAGCTTCTAATCTGCTCGCAAGAGACTTTGAGCTTTCCGGGAAACTGGGCAATGGCTCTGTTGCTTTACTATTCGGGTGTAAGGAAGGAGCGTGTACATGCCACCATAATTTTTCTAATTGTAAATGCAACTTGTAAAGTGCCTCGAATGTACCATGAAATCCCACTCGAATCGCCCGTCGCTGAACTGACTGGATGACTAGCTCGATGAAATATCGAACACGGTATGAGCGTTTAGATTTGTGCGCGTTAGACGATAAAAACGATCGCGTGAACTTGGACGATTTCATATGAGAATGTTTGCCCATATTGCACTCTTCTCTATGTGCAGTAACATCAACGCCAACAAAATGCGACCTTGCTGTTAAACTCGCCATTTCACAAAGTGATTTTGGTAAATTTAGCTTTACGTGGATAGTGTATGCATATGAATGTCGACTGACGCTCTTGGGTCATGTCACAAGCGTGAACCAGTTTGGTCTCTTTGTATTGGTTAATATCAGACATCGACTACTTGGTGAAAAGCGGCGATTCCGATGGTGAATCGCGGCCTTCTTTGGTCTATTCTTGGCGTTGCAGGGTCTGCTACCGCCATCGTCATTGCTTACCGATATTTGAACACACCAGTCATAGAAGAAACAAATCATTCCGTGGCAAATTCTGTCCAGGAAGACGTAGATGAACCGGAAGAAGTCTCAAAAAGCGAAAACATCGAGACAAATAGCTCTCACCAGCTGAGCATGATTCAGCGAGAAGGAAGTTTGGTACATTGAAAAGTGACTGAATACAATTGGAACCAATCAGTTCACATATTGCAGTTTCTTTCCTTGTTCAGCCTGATTTTCATGTTGCTTGTTGGACTTGTTGGATTCTTCGTCGTGGTGACAAGTAATGAAGCCAGCAGTGTCGCTCAATTGCCAATGTTTCCACCTCTAATGTGGATAACAATTGGCATGTTTGCCGGTAAGTACCATGTAGACTAGCACTTGCGTGGAACTGATATGCTTCTGCATTAGCCGCAAGTGTTGAAATTGTCAATCGTAACAACGTGCTACGTGCTCTTGGGATGACTTTCACAACGGAGAAAGCTGTCTTTCCTAATACTCCTGAGGATTTCAACGTGATACGAGAAAGCTCCGGTATGGAAGCGAGTTGAAGTCGGACCCTTCATATCTTTTTCTTGTAGCTACAAACTCGACAGGACAAAACTCTTCAAGAAGAGAACAACCTGACGTGACTTTGGACGAAGAGAAGCCACCACCTACAGATCTGGTGGCAGTTATTGACCAAGCTGATGAGTTGTTTGAACAGGTACAGTATCGCTTGAGCAATAATCCACACTCACATATCGGCGATAGGACCAACACGATCGAATTCGGACGTTGCTGAAAAGTCTGCCGCCCGCATTGACACTGGATGTAGAAGTGGTACGATGATGTTTGCATTCCCCAAAGCTCGATGGTTCACCACCAACACGATAGCTATGGCGACGAGCACGCGCTTGTAATTATCTGATTGATACCAACAGAGATCAAAACGAGAAGAGGAAACTCGCCTACGAAGGACTTGAATGCGCGGAAGCGGCATATTCGATCAATCCGAGCTCAGCCACTTCCAATAAATGGATGGCAATCATGACAAGCTCTGTTGGAAATTTCAGGGACACCAAAGAAAAGATTGCGGGAGCTTATGTGATTCGTGTAAGAAAGCCACTGGTTCTTTGTGCGTGTTCTGATTGACAAATTAGGACCATATCCAACGAGCTATCGAGCTCGATCCTCTTGATGCGACCTCGCATAACATATTGGGCCAATGGTGCCTTGCATTCGCGGATATGAGTTGGTTTGAGAAGAAAGCGGCCGCCGCACTATTTGGAAAACCTCCTACCGCTACGTATGAGGATGCGCTGGAGCATTTCTTCAGTGCTGGTACGTTATTTATAGTGCGCAGCTTTCTATTTACGTCGTGATATAGAAAATATCAGCCCGGGCTTTTGGAAGCGGAATGCTTTTCTTATCGCGCAGGTATGCAACCGATCATGTTAAGTTAGATAGAAGCACTCATGGCTTCTACCAGACAATGGCGAAATTGAAACGATTTGATGAAGCACAAAAATGGACAGCACAAGCGAAGGGAATTGAAATTAAGACTGCAGAGGACAAACAAGTCCAAGAATCAATTATCAAACTCGAGCGAGATCTCCGAAACAAATAGTTGATTTTCCGTGTTGAGTTTAGCATTGGTTACAACGTATGTATGTAGTATCAGAGGTTGTAATCTTCTGCAACACACCTATCTTTACCTTGCCACCTAAGGCGTTACAAGTCATTCAGTAGCATAAACTATTTTGCCTCGATCAAGATGAGTTGCGGAAATATCGAAGGATATCTAATAAAAGTCGATGTAGTCAGCTCAATTGTGTATTGCATACTGGACGAAGGAATCCTGCAGTATTTCACGCGGCGAGGAGGAACATTATTGGGTGCGGTAGCGCTAACTGGATGCAAAATCGATGTGAGCTTTCTCGCTGATGAGGCATCGCACATACCGAATCAATTTGTCATTCAGTCTCAAGCTCGAGCGATACGCAAGCAAGGCTCTCGTAAAGCAAACGTCGCAGAGCTTCATGCAATGAAACATCAACTTCAGTCCATATCGCGCTTGATTTTCGCAGGCTCCACCAAAGAAGTCTCGGATCGATGGGCTGTATCCATTTTGAATTGGAAACGGTATAGTTGGGATGATCCTGTAACATTATGTTCCTCCAAGGATGAGCATGCAACGTTGAATGGAATTTTAAATCCAGTAGAGACGAATTTTAAAGATGTTGTAATTGTTCCTTCGAACACCAGCCGCGCTATCTTCCCAATTCGAACATCTTAATTATAATACACAAATGTATTGCATTCCACGATTCTCCACAAGTCGTTGTTGGGCAACTCTTTTGATCGTAAAAAGAAGGAGGATTGACCGATCGTGCTTTTGGAAGCCTAATTCATTCCTGCCATAAGTTGGACATTTGCTCGTATATTGACCAATCATCCTCGAGGAGCCTAGATTCAATCGGTTTTGGAGCGCCATGATCCAACAATTCTGCAGAAATGTTGTATGTCACCAATTCCCAATGAAAAATCCAGCACGCGAGGTGAGGTGCAGGCCCTCAATATTGGAGCTCACTTTTCAATTTCCCAGATACTCAACAGCCTTCAAAACCATTACACTACTCAGTTTAAATGAAGATCACGTTTTTAACCATCGCTTCTTTCTCGCTATCAGCTGCTGTGACTGCTCAAGCCGTCCCTAATGGACTCGGAGGGAGCAGTGATGCTGTTAATGGAGCACAGAATACACCATCTGCGTTTCAGCAGATTGAAGGACAAGCAACTGGTGCCAACCCCGCTCTCACTGCATCCAATCAAAGCAGCGTTCCAGATAATAAACAACCACTGAACGCGGATTATAGTTCCTTGGTGGAAAACCCTCCAGTATCTGCGAACCAGACACCACCAGCAGCACCTCATGCAGCCGCCGCACCTCCTGCTGATCAGTTGATGGCTTTAACGATATCGTCAAATCCCTCTTACCAATCCACCAATCCGAATCCTGAAACCACATCGGCTTCACCCAATACGACTACAACCGCGAGTCCGTCTGGATCGAGCGATGCTGTGCCAACAGAAGACGCGAAAAAAGACACCTGCTCAAAGCGTGGCTGGGTGATGTGCTCTCTTGTACCTGGTTGCCACTGGACTAAGCCTGATGACTTATGCCAATCGAAAGCAGGCAAGGTCTTGGACAAGAAGCAATAACTCTTCAAATTTGCTACCCGCCAGCCGATCGCTGACGTTCAATTCGAAGCATCCTTTTCAGGTGACTTTTCTCTTTATTCAATACACACTTTCATTGATCACATTCTTCTTCTAACTATACCATCGCATAACTATCGTTTATCTTAATATTAAGGTATCGGAATCTTAAATTGACCTATACTCACTCCATTCTAGGAGCAACTTTTATTGCCTCAAATATGTCTAAGGCTCAGAGCTCAAGTTAAACTGCAGCGTTAACTACGATGTATGATATCTAACTAGTGTTTGATTGCATCCCCATAAGGCTGCTGCCCATGTACTATCCCTTCATGGGCGAAGCCGTGTCATTGTCGTCCTTGCACACACATTGTGCTGTATCTCGTGCAGTCGATGGTGGTAACTCGGCTATGCTATCGATGCCACGATTTGTCTCAGCATGTTGCCTAATGAATGGAAGGGGTACATCAGAAAAGAAAGGCTATCAGATGACAAAGTGCCATGTCACCACATATCCCTTCTGTATGCACGCTTGGCAAGTAAGAATCCATGATAGTCGCGGGGACTAGCCAAGAAGTATACGGTCTTTGGGCGTTTGCGATATAGAACCAGCGTCGAATAACGTGGTACAGCTCGTGATGTTGCGCTGTCCAATCGTGCTTGTCAGCTTGATTCCATCGTCTTTAGAAGGCTACGACCTTGGAATCCCTCCAAAACGTTGTACACTCATTTTTCGAATGAGGAATCCAGCTGGCTTGGTGATTTGATACCTGCTTCCATGACTACACTTTACAAATTCTCAGTCCTCCATCAAAGCTCAAAATCAACACTCGACCAACTCTCATGAAGCTCAACATTTACAAACTCGGCTATTTCTCGTTATCAGTTGCCGCTCTGGGGGACCAAAGTTCGCAAATTGAACTTGCAACTCACCGAGACCATTCTGCTGCCGATATGCATGATGCGGGCAACGGAATAAGAGCATTACGTATTGACAATGATCGAGTTCTTATTGACCTCAACCAGAGATCTCTTGTGGAATATGAGCAAGGACATCGAATGCTCGATGCAGTGCAAACTCAACCATCAGACACGAATTGGGGTTCGATTTTGGGATCCGCTCCACCAACTTCGCAGCCGGTGGGTTCACTACCTGTTGGAGGTAATCCGAAGCTGGCCAATGAAGCTCCCCCTTCGTCTGTTGCAAATCCATCAGCTTCAGCTAACCCGAATGCTTCCGCGCCTCCGTCTGGATCGATCGCTGATGCGCCAAAACAGGGCACGAAAAAAGATACCTGTGCAAAACATAACCGGTTCTCCTGCCTTTTTATATGGCATTGCCGCTATGATCGAAATGTTAAATTGTGCCAACAGAAACCAAGCAAGGTCTTGGTCAAGGAGTAATGATAGACTCCAGCCATCTCAACAGCGAACGCGTATGCGTGGGTCCGAATCATGCTTTGGCTATTCAAGAGATTTTCATGCTTAAAATTCAATATACTTGATTTCATTTGATTGTATTGTTACACTGATACCTTGCAACGTGACAAGCGCACCTAATAGCGCAAGGACTGAATTCCTAATGTTGTGAGTGAATGTCGGTTGAGTGTGCGAATGTGTGCTATTTTTCAAATTCTCACTGCCTTCACTCTACCCTTGCTAGCATGTGCATTACGCCTACTTGATTAATAAACTGTACTATGCGATAGGAGCGGTGTTGAATAACTGAATTTGCACTGACTTTACCAAAAATTGCAGTCATATAGAAACGCTTTGAAAGGCATCGCTGTCAGGCTATATTTCCACTCATTAGCGTCATCTATTGCTTCTGTCAATATCACGCTGTCCTTCTACTTCTTGAAAGGACATTCTTATGGGAAGCATCATTCATTTCACTTCCACAATCGCCAAAAAGCTGTTGATTTGAGGCACCTTCACACCTTCATTCCTCACGGGTGTTCGTGATCACTAGATGTAATCGGTTATTGTTTATTGGGCCTTCATTTCACAACTCGAGCAGCATGCGTAATGCATTACGTGTGAATCGCTCGCTTCTCTGGATTTATTCGGTACAAAAGGTGTTATCCAGTCACAGTAGCCATTGATGCCGCAATCCATCATTAGCATCTCAAATTACAAGCATTGGAGAAAGTGGCTATCAGGTAATATAGTACAACTTCTATCAAAATATCTTTCTGCCGAATAAGCCCTACAATCGAGCACTTCTCCGTTTTTTCCATATTTATCGATATATTAATGAGGTCGGTATGCTGCACTATTTCTCTCAAACTGGCGGTGCATCCACGACTCCTATTTGCTGCTATCCTGGAAGAAGAAATCGTAAAATGTTGTGATCTACGCCGTACACTGACGACGGATTTACTACCTGGTGACGAGGCTTGTATTTGGGATTACTTTGGTAGAATCATAGCCACAAGCCTCACAAGCTCAGAATCCTCTAATGTGGCATCTCAAGAAGTAAACGAGCCATGATGTGAATCAATATGGAATCGCAATTGCTCGGTGGAAGAAAGTTGCGTTCACCGAGATATATCCAATCGTCATCAAATAGCTTATTTCCATCATTTTGGAAGGCTATGAACCAAACAATTATTCAAGAATGTTGCACTTGCAGTTTTCGAATAGAGATGTTACCCAAGAAAGATTTTCACAATAGTTTTGAAGCAATTCAGCCCATACCCAATGAAGCTCAACCTGTTCACAATCACCTCTTCCTTGCTTTCAGTTGGGTTCGGCACAGATCCTGCAAGCAAATGTAGCAAACAAGGTTCTCATGCAACAACAAAGCCATTGGAGCAACAATTTGTGACTGGAGAATCCTCTCGTCGACCAGGTGTCTCAACAAATTGTGATATTATTCAACTCAGTGCATAAATTGCTAAAATGAGGATTGACACGCGCGGTAAACAAAAGGTTTCCGAGGCCAAGCGAGTTTTGACTTCAGTACATTGGCATGGAGATCGAATTTTGGAAAAGACAAGCCTTCGAGCTCCAATTCCGGAGTGGAGTACAACGTCAGAAAGCGCGGCAGCATTTTCCCTGAAGTCAGCACCAATCGAAACTACTGCAGCTGCCCCATCGACTACTGATCAGATGACGACTTGTACGACATTGTCGTATCCGTCCTACAGAGCTTCCAGTCCGGGAACTGCAATGTTAAAGAATCCACCCAGCCTCACGCCGCCTGCGAGTCCTGCTGGAAGTAAGGTTACCGTGCCATCAAAGAATATGGAAAACGATGCTGTTCATCTGCGCGATGGTCTTGGGGCATCTGGCGACCGAATTGCGGCTAGTACACGGTTATAGGTATGATTCATTGCGAGTCGTCGCTCACCTGGCAAACGCTGATGCTCTGATCAGAGATATGCACCCAGTCTATAAAAGCTTTTTCTGCTAATGTCGACAAGAATATACCTTTGAATGTTTTCAGCGCATGCGAACTCCAACAGATGCATGAGCTTCCTTGTATGGATTCTTTCACCACAATGCGACTTATTTCTCCTTGCTGACAACACCATTATGAAACACGTGCACGACTTTAGAAGTCATGTATATTGACTTTACAAAAAAGTAGGCAGGCTGATATCGTTCATTGCGGTCGGAATTGGAAATGTACTGTATCGGCAACGCTGTTGGGCTCCAAATTTCACTCATTAGCATCTCGTATCGTTTTGTTGATATCACGCTGTCGTTCTGCTTCTCGCAAGGACATCTCGATGGCACGCATCAACTCACTATAAGATCAAAAAGCTGTCAATACCAGGCGCCCTTATGCCATCAATACCTCTTACGGGTCCTCATAATCACCAGCTGCCATCAGATCTTTTTCGTTTAAATTTTCGTGCTCCAACTCAGGCGATCGATGACGTATTTCGTTCTAACGTACACAATAATAAGTCTTGAGTGCTCAAGATCTTCCCACTCACCTCAACCTGTTCGGCTGTCAAAGAACCTAATACTCGTTCCACATTCGGATTGAAGATAGAGTATGCACTTAACGGCTTATTGCCACTTTCTGCACTATCGATTGCGCTGTTGCAATTGTACACAATGAGTGCCAAGCCGCTGAAAATGACAAAGGCGTTTGCAAATTCTGCTGCGTTCGCATGAATCCATGAGAGCAATCGGAGCCACAAGAAACTAGATGTGAGGATTTTTACGCAACATAATTTGTAGGACCATAGAAAGCAAGTCATTTTACGCAATGCATCGAGGTGAAAATTGTTTTTGATGTACGAGTAAGCTGTGACTCGTGTGTCTCGATTTACTCGTAACACTGGCGGAATAAAAGGTACTATCCAGTCATAGTATCCAGGATTGGTATTTCGATCCTTCTTGTATGAGTGCCGGAATGCTTCACGCGCAGGCGGAGGTGGTAGTACTTGTTGTCGTTGCCGCAATCCATCATTTAGCATTTTCCAGCTTGGGATTAATTCACAAGGTGCATCGGAAAAGAAAGGATATCAGATGGTAAAGTGCAACTCAACTATTCCACAATTCCTCTGCCGAATGAGCGCTAATGAAGAGCCATCTAATTGTTTTCTTACTTAATCGATAGACGGATGAGTTTCGGTAACGCAGAAGGATATCTCTTGAGGATTGAAGATGATTCTATTTCTATTGTGTACTGTATTCTGGACGAAGGAATGTTGCAGTATTACACTCGACGCGGCGGTGTGCTTTTGGGTGTCATCGCATTGACAGGCTGTACATTGAGGGTGTCGTTACTACCCTATGGGAATGATGATATTTGCAATAGGTTTTTGGTGGAATCACAGCCTCGTGTCTTCCAAGCTCAGAATCCGAGTAGCGCACAGAAAATCGCTACGAGGCTCCAACGGCAAGTCAGACATCGACTGATACTTGCGGGCGCAAGCCAACAAATTTCCGATCTATGGGCTGTCTCCATATTAAACTGGAATAGATTCAGCTGGGACGACCCCTTGACATTATGTTCATCCAAAGACGAGTATGTGACACTTTGCGCTATGCTCTATCAGCGTAAGGAAGCTTCAACCCAAAATCATTTACACATGCTGGAAAGATTAGAAAATTCCAATTATTCTTTTTCACGTAGTTTTTGTCCTTAGTTTTTTGTTCATCAATACCACAATGTGTTGTCGCCCTACACCACTGCTGTCGTCCCTACTCTTTCTGTTGCTTGCAATTTTTTTTACGTCGGTCTGGATGGCTATACATCAAGGTGAGTACATGTCTTGAACTCTATTGATAAGCATGAGGTAAATGCGAAGAAGCAACTTGATTCCATATATACGGAGACTTTCAATGAGGTAAGGTAGATTTGTGTCTGGTGTCATTCCAAAATTAAGTAAATTTTTTAAGAAAGGGTACCAGTTCTGACAAGTATGCGATGAAGCTCCACGGATTGACTACTTCAAGGATATCAGATATAATGCCCACTTGTGACGAGGTGGAATACGAGATCTCCAATGAATTGGAACCCCAATGCGTGTAACCCTTCCAATTCGATTTTATGTGCCATCCTTCCACTTGTCCACAGCATGACCTCGGCGTAGTATCCGATGTGGCTCTAGTGCATGGATTTTACTGTTTGAATGTTCATTCAATACCAAAGGTAAACCTGAATGAATTGGGTCGCCAGCAAAGACTTGGAGATCGTTATGTCTTTGTTGGATAAGCGCTTGTATGCTGTTCTTGGCAATTCGAGTACAGGCACTTGCGAAGGACGGAGACCGAGCCACTTGATATCAACAGCTATGGTAATAAGCATGGTCAGTATGACTCAATCGTGCGTCTTGTGCAAATATGATATTACTGCCCGGGTCCAGGGGCATACGTGCAGATCCGAGTTTGTACGTAAGCTGTAGAGACTAACGTCAGTTCCGTTATCTTATGAATATTTTCCTAAAGCTAACCATGATAGATAGCCCAAATGGATTGCAATCACATAATCCAAGCACCGGAATTTGTAAAATGTCTGACAGATTCCTCACAAAGATTCTACATAGCACACCATGTCACGATCGTTAAACGTACGAAGAGTGAGGACATACCTTGTCGACAGATCTGGAAAACCCCTTCCAGTAACCAGAACGCATGGTAGCCTCTCGATAAAAGAATCTTCCCTGCAGATTTGAATCATGAATAGGATGTGGTATTGCGACAGATACATGTCGAACCGTAATCGACTAAAAATTCCTAGAGTAGATTTATACCCCACTCTATAGACATAGTAAATTGGCGTTTACCTTCTTTCTCGATGACGAGTATGAATTTAGCTGTACTTTGGCTGCGGAAATCCCGTCACACAAATGGGCCAAATGATTGCAAACAAACCATAACGGTGTACATTTGCTCCGGCTCAAGATACAATGTGGCTTGGGTAATGGGGTGTTCCTCCAGACCAAAACAGTTTTGCCACTGATCATCAATCTAATGGAAGCTTCTATGTTTACGATGTCGTGTGTTGACAAAACTGGTTTCTCACGAATAAGCTTATTTGTCCCACGAAGGCTCCTCTAGTCGCTCCGACGATGTTCAGTGATCTCCGTGGCACTCCAAGTAAACATCCAACATCTGATGACCATAAATTAGCACTATGTAAAGTAGTTCTTCCATCTACAGCTATACCTAAAATGGCTTCATTTGCTTGGTTTTGAGTCTCAAAAAATGGATGCATGTAGTATATCTCGCGCTACCCACGTTAACGACACATCATCCGAACAAGACCGCGGACGATTGGAACCTGTGTCAGAGTTTTCTCGTCCTGCAGCAAACGATAGACTGTCGATAGAACGAGCCAAATGGCCGTATATTTTCTCGCGCCAGCCATATTCTATAGTTGTAATAACAGTAAGACACGTAACATACTTCTCCTGTTCACCAATTTCCTCACCAGTCTAACTACTTGCTTCTTTCCTGAATGAGTAAGGCAAATCTTCTCCGCATCAAACTCCATGTTACTTTGACGACGCTCGAGCTGGAAAAATGGTCACTCGTTGTTTGAGATACTCAATGAATGTACCCACCACTTCAAAATCCAAAATTCTTCCCTCCTTGCGCATAAATTCTCAGGAATCATTCGTTTACGGCTCTATTCCTTACGCTTGTCGCACGAAGGAAATATTCGGTCACAGCTTCAATTCTTCGCATCACCTACATTTATTGATTCGGGCGATGTTGGTCAACGTTAGAAGCTGAATATATCGATGGATCTATATTGATAGACCTTATCTCGCGGAATGATTGCTCCTCGCTGCATTTTTGTCAGCATGAAAGTCAACTTCAACCATGAGCCCGCATTTATTTGTATTATTTATCACCTATCAAACCTATCTGATACAATTCTACCTAAAGAGCAATAAGCGCGAAGACTGTCTCGTATTGAGAAGGCAGTTTAACATTCTGATATTGCAAATTGTTGTCGCACAATACTCGAAGTCTGATGCTTGTATTTATCTTAGGCGCAAAGCGGCGATAGCCATCGACTATGTTGAGTGTGTATCATTTTTCCATTATAGTACGACATCACTCACGATGTGTACGTTTCTCGTGCTACCGGTCACACTACCTAGGGATTGTGCACATAAGTCATGATAAATAGAGCACATGGATGAATAAATGCACTCATCACTCGCATCTACGTGTGTGTTGCTTGCGCTCTGCATATATATCTGCCGTGGCTTCCGTGAATATCAAATTGCAAGCTCATCGCTGCTTGCACTCGAGCAGATCGTCTTGTCGGACCCCTCGTGGCTCTGTATATGTTTTTGATGCGTGATGCGCACAAACGCGTTTACCGGCGAAGTATCAATCGCCGTATATTCCCTTGCGGTGAGAACGTCTTCCGGGTTTAGCCATTTATAATCCAGGATGTCCGTAATGCTGGGCCGTACTTGTGGATCAAATGTTAACATTGTTTTCAATAGACCTTTGGCTGCATCAGAGATATGCGCTGGGTATGTGATGCGATTACGTGAGACATCGTAACGAAGCGTTTCGAAGGTGGAGTCATCAAACGGCGCACAGCCCGTCAGCAGAGCAAAAAGCATTACACCAACGCTCCAAACATCTGCAGGAGCGCCTTGGAAGCGTCCACTACACTCAAATTGCGAGTCTGAAAACAGTACTTCGGGGCTGCTGTACAATGGAGTTCCACAAACTGTGTCCAGCAAACCATGACGCCTTTCCGCAAGTCCAAAATCAATCACTTTTACGTGTAAATCGCTTCTTACGAGTACGTTTTCCAATTTCAAATCGCGATGATAAATGTTGCGCTCGTGGCAGTATCGGACCGCTGAAAAGATTTGTTGAAATACAAAAGTCGCTTTCGCTTCGCACAATCTCCCTTTCTTTGTAAGATAGTCAAGTAGGTCGGCCCCTTTGACGTGTTCAAAGACGATACAAATGCGATGTGAAGTTTCGTACGCTCCGAAAAACTTGATGATGTTGGGATGATCGATTGCTCTGAGGATCTCAATTTCCGAGATGATCTTACGCAGACGACGACATACACGATGCACTGCGAGTTCCTTGTGCGCACGCACCGCAATCGATTGCCTCAGCTCGATCAGTTTTGCTTTATCGAATACTTTGATTGCAACTTTGGCGTTTGTCGTCGCATCTAACGCTGCGTACACTTTACAAGTAGCGCCGGTACCAAGTAATTCACCAAACTGGAACCTTCCAAGAACCTCATCTTCAGTCAGTGTCTTGCCCAACACAAGCCGAAGGCGCTCACGCAGAGGAATAGTCATACAAAAATAATGCTCGACCGCCCGTCGTATAAGTACGGATACGCTCGTTATTTTAGAAACCTAAATTGAGCTTTGCATCAATGAAACACTATCGAAAATCATTCTACTGTCATCGTCCTGTACACTTGCATTAGAGTAAACATTGGGATTTTTCAGCAGTGGGATTATAACAATTCCATTGTAAAAGATCAACTATAAGGCATTCCATGTGCAACGGAGCGTGATCACCTCAACGTGGGTTATGATGACCTGGTATTTCGCGTGAATGACCCTTTTGGTCTTTCCATTACTCCCACCGAGCTCCGTACCTGCTCCTGACTATTTACGAGCGCAGCTTATGACGAAGGAAAAGGAGGCGATCGACTGCAAGTGACCTACCTGCCCAATCAAACTGGATTTGCTTGTTTTTGTGATCTTACAGTCAAGCTGAAGATGATAAGTTCTGATATAATCTAAACGCAAACTGAAGTGGTTTCATTGTATCGAGTGTCATTGACGACATTTTTTGACAGCAATATGCACACGCGAAGACAAAATACTAAGCAATAGCTACCCCTGACATGTTACGCTAGGCGACTGTGAAAAATTCAGGCATTTCATTCGTCCTTCAACCAGGCCACCTTGATATTACTATCGCTCCACTCTCAACTGTTGCACGACACAAGGCCACAATAAGTGAGGATAGCCTGTGCTGCTGATACAACGAATCCTTAACTTCTGGACAACAACAAATCTCTTATGGTAACCCACTTTATGGAGCCAATATTGGGGTGTTGCTTTCTGAGCTTCTATAGTCTTGATGAATGACAATACCAAAACGCCGCTAAGCTCTGTAAATTGAGATCGCTCACCTTGTACACTTCCAGTGCGTTATAAATGGTCTTGATTCGAAAATCGCTCAACCTGTTGATAAATGTGATACCGGCCAGCGTCACGTCGAAGATATCATTTGACGGTTTTCGCCAATAGATCCGATAGATACACCGTTGCCACAATTACAAGTAACTAGAAAAAGTAGTATTATATCCGGCTGTTACGGCAAAGCAACCATCTTGAGTACATATGTTGCAGCCTTTGATCGCAAGATTTGCTGGTTCTGTTACATGGGTCCATCCGTGCTGGTGGAAAGTGCGTCCCCGGCTCGATTATCGATATTAAGAGAGATAATGATGTATTTCTAGAGTTGGAGACAATGATTACATGGTCAGGTGCATTCAGGATGTTAAGGTTGTATACATTAGAGTCATTTGAGCGAATGAGATAAAAGTTCGGCTTCTATTTCCACCATCGGGCCCTTGCTCATTCCAATAACATGCTCCCTTCCCATCAAATATGCTACCATTCAGCCCAGTGATGTCCACATTTTGACCTGTAATCAGCACTATAGCTTACTCATCTTGTTCCTACGACATACTGCGATGGCCAAGGACAAAGTATGCCAAACTTCTTGCTTTGAATACCTTCGATTCGAACACAGTTCCCGGAGAATATCATGATAATGTTTTGTGAACGATCGTATAAATCAAGCTGCTTCTTAGCAGGTAATGAACATGAATCGAGATTTGGTCTCGTTGTCTCGAAATCGTAGATACCAGAAATGGTGCAGTCACCCGATAAGTATGCATCTCAAGAATTATAATAAAAAATCGCTTGATGAATTGGCATCATGATTTATGCCTTGCGTTGTTGCACGTCCGGTTCAGCTTCCACTCTTCTGACAAGCTAGATGCAAAGCTTCGATGTTTGTCAAAATAAAGGTCATCTGGTACCAGCTACGATGCTCATGATTCATCTCCAGTATGATACGCGCGGTGGTTTGCCACCAGTATAGCGCTGTGCCGGGATACAGAAAATCCAACTCAGGCTGCTGGTCCCGTGTGCCTGCTTTCAGCTCACCCCACATGAAAGATATCACACTTTAGTTTTGTGCGAGATTACTGGTGCATCGTTCGTATAGTAGCCTCCTACGCAAGCTCAATCTCTATGCAGATGCTAAAACTAAACAATGGGCAGCTCCTTCACCTCAGACATGCAACTAAGACTGATAGTATCAATGATTCCATGTAGAAGGCCTGCGCATTAATTCAGTCGAATCATCCAGGTGTGTTTCTTTACTTTGATCTGATGAACTTTCACATCCAATATGTCGATAGAATTCGCGCGCTTTATCCTACTGGATGGATTTTCACAGTCTCGAACTGAGCCATCGCAGCTCAGCAGCCAGTGAAAAGTGTATCTACTATATCCAGACACTTATTCCACGTTGAAATTGTTGTGAATAAGAGCTCATAAAAAGGAAAAATGCGACAATAATTTGACAGATTGACATTGATTCAATCAGATTGATTCCTGTCTATTTAGACGTTCTTCTCAGAGCGTATATTGCTACCTTACAAGGCTAAATGCTGATAAGCGCGAGTATTCTTCAAGAAGACATTGAGAGTTTTCGAGTATTTCTGTAATTATTTTCTCTCTTAAATGACGACTAAACCTCGCCCACCAATGACTTCCAATGATCCTTCAGTTGCTCAATTTTCTACCTTACAGCTGCAAGTGTCATCAAGCTTGCAGTCTGATTGCAAATCTACTCGCACGCTTTCTCTAGATCAAATATTGGAGGAGCTATCTACCATCAAAGGACCGGCTGGGTTTTCGATAGACGAAGAGAACCAACTGCGCGATCTATTCACTAAAACTCCACATCCCATCGCGTACGATGGCTTTGAGCCGACAGGAAGATTCACGTTAGCGTCCGGGTTACTACGTGTCATCAACGCGAAACGGCTCATGAAAGCTGGCTGTCATGTCCGTTTCTGGATCGGTGATGCCTTTGCGATGCTGAACAATAAGTTTGGTGGAGACTTAAATAAAGGGCAAATAATCTCCCAGTACATGGTGCAAGTTTGGAAAGCCCTTGGTTTAGATTCAACTACACAAGAGAATTTTGAATTTTTGCTCAGTTCCAGTGAGATCGCTCGTCATGCCGATAAGTACTGGTCTCGTGTCTTGGACATTGCTGGTCAATTTTCCGTAGAACGGATCCAAAAATGTGCGACGATGATGGGACGCGATGTTGACGAACCCGTCTGCAATGCCAACAGAATACTATATCCGCTGATGCAATGCGCTGATAGCTTTCTGCTAGAGGCAGATATCTGCCAATTTGGGGCTGACCAGGAAGAAGCTTGTCGTTTGAACAAAGAGTATATTGCGAAATTGGAAGACAGAGGCGACACCACGCAAAAGAAACCATTTTTTCTACTGCACCCGCTCTTAAAGGGTCTTAAACAAGATCAGTTCAAAATGAGCACCACGGATCCAGAATCAGCCATTTATGTTGATGACACTATCGCCGAAGTGAACTCAAAGATCAAAAGAGCATTTTGCCCTCCTGGTCAGATAGATCAGAATCCCATTCTTGACTACATGAAGTATGTGGTCTTCCCAATGTTCGTGGATGAAGGGATTGTGCTGGAAAGAAATGAAAAGAATGGAGGTAATCGATCGTTCAAATCATTCAAAGAACTAGAAAATGCGTTTTCAGAGCAAGTAATTCATCCCGCTGATTTGAAGCCCTGCTTGAGCAAGTACATCAACTCGATGCTGGATCCTGTGCGCCAGCACTTTGCAACTGGAGATCTAAAGAAATTATGGAATAACGTAAAGAAACTCAAAATTTCGTCCACACCGGATGGTGATAAGTTAGTATCGCTCACGATTCCAGCATTTCCGGATACGGAACGAAGACAGTGGAAGGTCTCTGAGCTCACACTGGATGAGAAGTATGAACGAAGTCGCTCAGTTGGACAAGAGTGTACTCTTGAAGAAGAGCTCCGCGCACTTTTATCTAAGAAAGACCACTTCGTTTGTTATGATGGCTTTGAACCCTCCGGGCGCATGCATATCGCGCAAGGGATTCTTCGATCCGTGAATGTGAATCGACTTACTGACTCAGGCGCAATATTCCGATTTTGGGTGGCAGACTGGTTTGCTTTGCTGAATAATAAAATGGGTGGTGACTTGGAGAAGATTCGAATTGTGGGTCGGTACATGATTGAGATTTGGAAATCAACGGGCATGGATATGACAAATGTGCAATTCTTGTGGGCATCAGATCAAATAATCGCAAATGGGGCCTCGTACTGGCTTCGTGTAATGGACATCGCTCGCCGGACGACCATAGCTCGGACAGTGAAATGCTGTACTATCATGGGTCGAAAGGAGAAGGAAGGAATGCTTGCAGCACAGATCTTGTATCCATTGATGCAATGTGCCGATATCTTCTTCCTCAAAGCGGACGTGTGTCAGCTTGGATTGGATCAGCGAAAAATCAACATGCTTGCTCGTGATTATTGTGACCTTGTCAAAATCAAATTCAAACCGGTCATACTCAGTCATCACATGCTTATGGGTTTGAAAGAGGGCCAGGAAAAAATGTCGAAAAGCAATCCCGAGTCAGCGATTTTCATGGAAGATACTCCCGAGCATGTGGACCGCAAAATTAGCAATGCCTTCTGCCCAGCCAAACAGACTGAAGGCAACCCCATACTGGACTATATGAAGAATATCATATTCCCAAAACTCAATAATGAAAAACCCGTTCAAGTTGGCGAGTTATCCTTCCATACTTACATCGATTTGGAAAGCGCATACTCCAATGGCCTTGTCGATCCAGACTCCTTGAAAAGATCGGTCACGCAATATTTGAATGAGTACTGTCACATATACATTTCTATCCTTTTGTTGCTAATATCTCCATGACTTCCACTTTGTAGAATGTTAGAACCAGTACGAAAGCATTTCGCGCAAGGGGAAGCCAAGGATTTGTTAGAAAAGGTTCGTTCTTATCGCGTCACTCGCTAGAAGCGAAAGAGCCAACAAATATGAAATACAATGGATTTAATGGTGCTGAATTCTAAAAATCTTCGAATACACATTGCCTTTTTCTTCCAATGTATTACCAGCGTCAATGTCGGAAGCCCCGAAATACCAGCAACAGGATGCATCCGTTGCTAGACCGAATTACCACGCATAATGCCACCCTTGCGCGAGGCTTTGCCAAGTAGTGTAACAAGTCTATTGCGCTCGCTGTGCTCAAGCGGGCTTTGGCTCTTGTTCATTACAAGTGTGATTCTCGTAACGGTTTCTGTGGAACGTCGCAGCTCAAGCAGTCTCCTGAACAAGATCCCTTTGGACATGGTAAGTCGTTCCTGCATTGGAAGTCTCGCGATAACCTCAAGCTCTGTCCTTACTTGCTAAAGATACGTTTTTTCCTTCTGCAAAATCGGCAAGGCAAAACGCGATTATCGAAATGGTATGTACCAGCTCCCGACGATCAAGAAAAGTTTCGTCTGGAAAATGAAATACATCGTCTGGTAGTGTCCAGAGATGCAAAACATACGAACTTTATCGAGTTTCGTTCGTACAAGCTTATCTATCGTCGTTATGCCGGTCTATTTTTCATTTTGGGAGTCGATTTACATGCGAATGAACTGCTGTCCCTTGAAACCATTCACTTGTTCGTGGAGCTGCTCGACCAGCAATTTTCGAATGTTTGTGAGCTGGATATTGTATTCAACTTCAACAAGGTCCGTTGTGTGTGGCGTGTGAGCTGTTCTATGCTCATATCTCAGAGACTATACTTCACAACTCGGTAGGTCTATTCGATGCTGGACGAGTACATTCTTGGTGGGGAGGTTCAAGAAACGTCAAAACGTGAGATGCTGGATCGTATTCGAGAATTGGAAAAGCTGGAGTAGCAAATGCTTGGGTTTCGTAGTGGAAGAAAGCTTTCTGGGTTGTTATGAATAGCATTTCCGTGAAACAAGTCTACTCGTCCATTGCTCATCAATCGCTTTGCAATCGAAAACTTGACTGGTGGAAATGGCCTTCTAATCGGTAGCTGAAAAAAGAGCGTCTTCTTTATGATATTTCTTCGGATTGTTGAGGATTGAAAAGGCTCATCCCCATAGCAAATGACCAGGAGGGATCGCATCACCCTTGTTGCATAGGATCTAGAACAATTCGTTGCAGCCCACGAAAAACCTTTGCGAGAATCACGCTCACTCTGCGGATCTATCTAGACCCAGAAATCGCAGGAGCCTACGCTATCACACAAAAAATACTGCAGTAACCTGGTTCCCAGCAGCTTTCTGCTTCATCGGAAGCGTACAAGGTCTTAAAATGTATTTCAGATGGCGCAGCTGTGAGTATTAAAGATTGGGTGTTTTATGGGAAAGCTCCATTTGTGAACACCAGCAAGCTGCCCTAAATATGTTTTGTCGATGAAATCGTTCAATACCAGGCCATTATCGATGTAGCATGGGTCCAACTAGAAATAGTGTTAAAATTGTTGCTGCTCTCTGCATTGCTATATTGCTATGTATACTTTGGTCCCTCATTTTGTTCGATTAATCAAGATGTAGAGGAAGCCTCGGAGAACATGAAAGGTTGGTTGATATTATGGTTAGTAGCGTGAAGCCAATCCGCTAGAAAACATATCCGTGACAAGATGTTCCGCCAACGGTATGATCTCTGTCATAAAAACACCTTGCGTCATTTACGTACAACCCAGACATAGCAACATCGAAATGATTTGCTTAATACCGTGATTTAAACGTGTGGTGATATATATATAACTTTTACAGCAAGAAAATTGAAGTATGATTGGTAATGAGATATGATGATGTATCCTGGCTGAGGCTCTCTAGTTGAACACAGTCATTGCGCGGCGCAAGCATAAAAATCACAATCGAAAGCTTGAATACATGCCGCCAATGTCCTCTGCACGCCATATTCGACCCTGTAAAATTTTTATCTGATGACGAAATGCCCACATTGTATCCAGCTCGGGATTGTGCATTGCATGCGTGGCTACTCTCCCTTCTTTGAGTACAATGCTTACAAGCCCTTCAAATGATGCATGCTGGATGCAATGTTCGATGTCTCCATTGACTTAAAAGCTCCACATAAGCCTTGCAGTACGCACTACCATTTACTGCAGTCTCCTTTCTCTCAATCATACAGAATAGAGACTGAAAACTCGATGCTAAATGTTGCTAACAGTAAATGTATTTTTCGAAGCTGTTGAATGGTACCCAAACCTTCCGCCTTTCCCTCAATATGATTGGTTGAATGGAATTAGACAATGAGCACTTGAGGCCGTCCTATACAGCAAATTCTTTTTTGCGGACTACTATACACTTTGTGGTTAAACTACGGATCATGCTGGCGTACCTTACCATCGCAGCGTTGACACAAGTCCTAGCGGAGGACTATTCGACACGATCGGGAATAAGAGTATGGGTTGACCCTGATACTCCAAAAGACAGGCAATCGTTTACAAGTTCTCGTGGTGAAAAGTGGGAGCTCACAATGAGTGACGAATTCAACACACCCGGGAGATCATTCAAACCCGGAAGCGATCATATTTGGACGTCGATTGAAAAGCCGGACGGTGTAAATGCAGCATTGCAAGTTTACTCTCATAACATGACAACCACAGCATGTGACAAGGACGGAACATGTTATTTCGTAATCATCACTGATGAAGCCAAAATCAAACTGACAACATGGAATACGTTTCAAAAACCTCCCGGTCTACAAACCAAAGCTTTTGTGAGTAAAATATTCATTCAAGTGCATGTGCAAACTCCCTTCTCACAATTACTTCATGTAGTACTATCGATCAGGTATGGTGCAGACATGGAATAAATTCTGCTATCAGGGAGGTATGCTTGAGGTGCGCGCTCTTCTTCCTGGTGCTCTTTCCAAAAAGTCAGGTAATCCCGATGTGGCCGGTGGAGACAGTAACCGAGTCAAGAATATAGCTTACTATCCACTCTGGTGTGGTGCTTGGTTATTGGGAAATCTTGGCCGAGCTATTTTCAGTGCCTCTACCAATCGAATGTGGCCTTACTCATACAATGAGTGCAACGAAAATGTGCTCAATGCTTCGTACCAGCGAATAAGTGCGTGTAATAGCAAACCGGGATACGGATTGAACCCAAACCAAGGCCGTGGGGCGGGTGAGATCGATATTTTTGAAGGTGCTGGGACCGAGATTTCATCGTCAATACAAATTGCTCCTGGTATGCCTGTGGACTTCCGACGATTTGATGATGATAATGGCTGCGTGTACCTCCAGCAGTGCCCTCGTGGTGTGAACAATGTTGGTGTACCAGCATCCATGTACAAAGTTCGTGGTCATCTCTCATGGTATCAAGGATTGCGGTATGGTGCCAACGATTATTGTGCACCGGATCCTAAACAGAAACAGAGTCTTTCCTCTATCAAGGCATCAGTACAAGGAGGGATAGAAAAAGATAAGTGTGATTTCAGTACGTGTCCTGCATCTCTCGACGTGTATGGAGACCTTGGGAAGAAAGACGATGGATCTGGCGAAAATTGGGGAATCAATTCAAAAGGCACATGTTTCGCGTTTCAAAATCCATACGCGGGAACGTTTTGTTGTAATCCTGGTAATGTGTACAAAAGGTGTCCTCAACAAGGACTGGATGAATATCCTGGTGATTTTAGATATAAGTATCAAATGGACGCTATTTCCGCAAACTGGCATCTCCATGTTGGTATATACAGGAAGTATCATATTTATCAAGTCGAGTGGATAACGGGAAAGACAGGCTACGTTCGGTGGATGTTGGCTGGTAAACCATTTTTTGAGATCCCTGCAAAAGCTCTCACTGATCCACCACAAGATGCAGCCAAGAGCAACCCCCGCAAGATCATGGTCGAAGAACCTCTATACATAATATTCAACGTTGCACTCTCGAGCACTTGGGGCGCTATACCTCCAAATCCTGGGCAACCTTGTCGTGGAAATGGAACTAGTGCTACCAATTCTCGAGTCTGTGACGAGTTTCCAATGCGAATGAAGATCGATTACGTTCGACTGTATCAAGACACCAGCAAGAACTCCTCTATGACTATTACATGCGACCCTCCCACTCATCCAACCAAAAAGTGGATCGAAGGTCATTTAAAAGAGTATGAAGACGCTGAGAATAAGATGATAGCAGTATCCGGGAAAGCATTCTGTGAGAAGGACGATGACTGCTCTGTGGCCCAAGATGTATCCAGAGTTCGAACTGGAGTCTGTTATAAAAAGCGTTGCAAATGTGTCACCGGTTCATGGACTGGGCCGCGATGTAGTTCCGTTCAAAGTATGAATGGCGATGACGATCTTTCGATCGATACCAAAAATTCGTTCGGTCCCCCATTTCTTGTTGGACTTTTCCTGACCATTCTGATTGGTGCCGCAACGTTCGGATCCGTCTACTATTCTTTTATCACTGCGAAAAAGATGGAGGAGAGTATGAACAAGAGAAACGAAGCAAAAGCAGCCACGGATCAACCACGGATGGGAAAGGAAGATCGGGTAAGTGATATCGTAACAAATGTTACCGGGCCTCGGGACAAATATCATATCAATTTTGTTTGACATTGTTAAATTTCTATGTCTCATTAGACCGATTTCGGGAACGCACACTAACGAATTGATGGGAAGCCACTGTGCAAGGTAAAGAGATGGCGAGTATTTGGTTCATTTTACGCTGCATAGCTCTTTAGTAATCGAATAAGAAAATTTGTTTTTTTCTATTCAAGCCGAAGTCACTGGTGTGGGTCAAACCGGTTTATTTCTGGTAATCGCGGTTCTGTGCTTAGATGTCGGCAACATCGCTGGAGCAATTGCGGTCTACTTTGGAAGATGCCGAATCGTATGAACGACTTGTCGTGTCAATTCTCCAAGAGAAATCAAGGAATGTGAGTTTTCACTTTGATTATAGTGGCAGTGTACAGATGCCTGATTGTTCTGCAGCATCGAGAGCGTGTATTGCATGGTCTCAAAGTCAGCGCGCTTTTGGATCGGATTGTATCGCTAAATACACATGCTAAAGCTCTATACGACGACAAAGATGGGTAATCACAGTATTTGAGTAGCATTAACGGAAATCAAAGTTACGCAATCTACATAGGACATTTACAGAAGAATCTAGCACTATGCGCGGCCGTGCCACTTTCACCTCTTTTTATGAGCAAATCAAACATATCCGCACGTTTCACCGAAAGTATCCCAACACACCTCCAATACCACATGAACCAGATGTCACGGAAGTGCTACACCCTCAAGTTAATGTACGTTGACTGCATTCTCGATGAACGATAAGTTTAACTCGGTACTTTTGTGCTTAGTTTTCAGGAGAAGAGAGGTTCGGGCGCTATGTGGATTTGCATCAGTTTTATACCCAATTCATGAACATCCCTGCTTTTCAACGGTACAGTACACACTACTATGTGGCATGGAAATATGAAGTGCTTGTGTCTTCACAGAAAGATCAAAGCTCTGAAAGCTACTTTTGCATCAAATAAATCCGAAAGCAGGCGAAAGAGAGCAAATAATGAGCGGCATCTCCGGAAGCATGTGGACTATCTGACCTACCTCTCTTGCTTTTACGATTTTTCAATGATAGAGTTGAAGGATAAGCGTTCTTCAGCGGAGTATCACCAACATATAAACGATCTCAAGCAATACCTGCTGGATTTTTATCGTCGAACACAACCACTAGTTGATCTTGATGATGTTATTGACGAAACGCGCGCCAAGTTTGAGAAGCAGTGGGCTCTCAATGAACTTCCGGGGTGGCAAAATATTGAAGTGAGCACCAAGAAAAATCACAAGTCATCGAAAGATGCAAAAGACCAACTCTATTGTTCTTTTTGCGACAAATGCTTCGCGTCAGATGGAGTCTATAAAAGTCACCTGAACGGAAAAAAGCACAAGAAAGCAACATATCTGAAGGGCGAAAGTAATGTTCATGACAGCAAGGCAATATCGTCAAAATATCCACAAATGCCTGAGAACTCTTGGAAAGAAATCGCATTCAATGAAGTGCTAGTTCGAAGAATGCACGAGCTCTTAACAGAAGTTATTCATGCCACCATTGCCTATCTCGAAATGAAACAAACTCGAACCGCGGAAGAGCTACAAGCTGAGATTGAAGAAGAGCAAGAAGGTGTGCTGTCTGATATTGATGCCGAGAATACTGGCGAGCACGAAGATGACGACGAAGAGGATACACCGTTTTACAATCCGCTGAATTTGCCTCTTGGATGGGACGGTAAGCCCATTCCTTACTGGCTGTATAAATTACATGGACTGGGTGTCGAGTACAAGTGCGAAATATGCGGAAATCATAGTTATTGGGGACGTCGCGCGTTTGATCGACATTTTCAGGAATGGCGCCATGCTTTCGGTATGAGATGTCTAAAGATTCCCAATACCAAGCATTTTCATGATATTACCCGAATGCAAGATGCCATACAGTGTAAGATCATTGTCAGTGCTCATCAGACTTTCAGTCTTTTTCTAACTTATGTCCAATACCTCATCATGCTAGTGTACGAAAAGCTAAAAGATCAGATTGATGCCGAAACCTGGAATCCTTCTGCGGAAGAAGAATTCGAAGACTCTGAAGGAAACGTTCTTAATCGCAAAACATTTGAGGATCTAGCTAGACAAGGCCTCCTATGAGCATTTGCATTTAATTTTGCTGCGAGATTGCACTTGCTGGGCAACAAAATCTACAAAGTTGGCAGTTAGAGTCACGCGCAAATCGTCCAAACAAATTGCATCAATCAAACCAATGTTCTCCATTTTCATCTCTACTTATGTCAACGCTCAAGCTGAGCAAGCATAGCCAAAACCGAAATCGTAATTGCAGCTTGAATGGCACAGCAGCGGACCCCAAAGATATCATTTGCAATTCTGCTGTCTGTTCCACTTCTTCTTACGATAATTGCGGTCAACGCCCACACAGCCACCACGCTGGAGATGATTTCATGTCTAATCATATTTGCATAACTGCAAAGTCCGACGAGCAAAGAGATGATGCCGATGTATATTTCCACTGGTAGAGGTTTCTCCTGCATGACCTGTAAAGAAATACTTACACTGATGGACGCGGCGATACACGTCCACGCACAATAAATCATGATAGAGAGCTCACTTCCAAGAAATTGAGTCCACATGAAACTGTTGTCTCGCCAATTATCAGTGATTGACACATAAAGTGGTAGCAGCGAAATCCACAATAGTATAATGATAACAGTCGAAATATGAACCAAACCTTTCGGAAAAAGTAAAATCCAGCTAATGTTTGCTAGACAAGACAGTGAATATGCCATTCGAAGCAGATTTGGATGATTTGAGGCATCGAAGAATGAGAATTGCGGATACAAACAATCCAATAACAGAGTAGGTATCAGCAACGAATAGATCAGACCCCAAATCTGGAATGCGTAAGGTGCTGGCGTGATAGGAGTGTTATAACGTCGGGATGCAGGTCCAATCTTACGCGCATGCTGGCGATTTACGAGTATTTGAACGCCAAATAGTGTGAAATTTAACCATGGCAAAAGCATGATACAGTATGGCTATTTTTGCGATGTAATCACCACAAACCAAGGGTAAGTTTATTTGTTTCTTTTTGTAGGAGAATGTACACCAAACTTGATCCAGTCTAATCGAGTCCGTAGATTCTACTGTACAATACAAAGTATTCATCGGTGTGAAATATATGCACAGTATTGTAATTTCGCGCGAGATTTTGCAAAAGCCTCCGCAGTAATTGCTTCCAATCCTACTTTGATCAGCACTTCGGCAGAATGATATTCGGTTTTTATTGATGAGAGTTGTTCGAGTGCGCGACACCTGAATTAAGTCTAGTGTGACATCAGAAAAAGGAGGTTGTATCCTTCACGACAATATATTAGGGTTTTCTATAAAACAGAATCTGAGAAGAGTCAAAAGACGAATATGAACACAATAGCAGAACGTGAAGATGATGATAACTCGACCATCTTACTCAAAATCAGAAGAATTGACTACTGATTAAAAAGATTGATCGGCAAACCACAACGCGTCAAGGAGGATACTGTTGACAAAACCAAATACACTGGATTACGAAAACAAGTTTATTTGGACACTACTCTTCGTTCAGTTTCGTGAAAGATGCCATCTTCAGTAATCCGCGCAATTTATGTATCATCACGTTGACTGGCTTGTAGGAAGGCGTTCACTTGAATACCCTGGCTCCATGAGGGAAGGTTACATGTGCACACTGTCGTATTTTCCGCACCACGTCAGACCCAAAATCGAAACTTCGTATGTGTAGTTGCATCATTGCGGACATGAGTTAGGCTGTCGCGTCCCAGCCAAGCATCATGGTACATCAGATGTGACTTTCGATTCCGATGGATTGGACCAGGCCGATCCAAAAGTCTACAATGATGGAAGAAGAGATCGTCGAAGGACATACATTCCATAGTCCAGATGCAAACAATTTCCGGGAAGTTATCTTGGTGAGCGGCCAGTACCATATCATTCAATGAAGCTCCGTTTGAGGCCTTGAAGCCAAGTAGAAGAGATATGTGAACCATTCTGTAAGCCAATTGAAGCTATCATAGAGGAATCCGTGCAACATGTTTGAACTGCTCGTGCTTTGTCGCCTTGCGGGTTTCCTTGATCACAGGCTGTGTTTGCTCCAACATCTCCTGCTTGCCAGCTCCATGCTGAAAGCGTATCGCAAACTTCATATCTGAAGAGTGATCGGAATCGAAACCATTCCTGCGATGCTTTTTTGATCATCGTTGTGCACATCTTCATCCCATTGCACATGATCATCCACTTTGTCGACCAGAAAGAGCTTATCGAGATATGACGATGGTATCGTGTGACACGGTCATGATCGACAGCTTGTCCCAGGATGCGAACAGGCGTCTTCTTCAACACCTTGAAATACAAATGATCGGGATTCCGTCGATGCGACTTTAAATCTACTCCGAGGTCTCATCTAGTCCTCCTTGTGGTCCACATATACAATATTGAGATTCGAATTGTTTGTTTCATGGTGTGACCACACTATAACCTGCCAATCTCCCAATCTCCTAGCCGAATCACAGACTTAGATGAATGCTTCATTCTGAAACATTCTTTGTTGCACTTGTGGTAAGAGAATCATGCATTTCTCATAAAGTAGATTCTTTTTTATCCACCAAATACATAGAACAGCAACGCTTACCCGTCCTTTTCGCGATGGAATATTCGAGAAGGAAGCTAGTGCACCTTTCCGCATAAATCCACTGCGAAAGGAGTTCAGTCGAGAATCTATGCTAACTTACAGCGACCTTCTATTATGAATGCTGGTAACGTTAAATTTGTAACGATGCGCACTAGCGAACGGGACAACATATTTGAAAAGGGAACGAACATGTCAGGTATCCGCGCTGTGTGATTGGTAGATATGCTCGTATGTATCTGTAAAGTCACCTGCCAAACGGTCGATGTCCCACTTTCTCGCATGACGCATCTAGACTTCGAATAAAGCTCACATTGTGGAGAGCGATATAGGGATCATTCTTCAATTTTCTGGCAACATGAAAATCGTTTCTTTCCAGACTGGCGCTCTTTATCTGCTTACTTGGCCGCAGTTTTCATCCCCGCTCGAATACTTTCAATTAGAGCTTGTGGTGCATTCTAATGATTATGCTAAAAGCGTAATAGCCCTCCACGCGGGTAGAAGGACTTTTTTCTTGAAAAGCTATCATGTTGAGAAGGTTGATATTGAAGAGAAAGTAAAAAAGACCAAAAAAGAAACGATCTACCTGCAACATACCCCACATCAAATAACCAACTATCCGCTTGTATTTTCGGGTTGTGGGATCAGATTGAGGCGAAAGTTCTGCGTTTCAAAGAGATGGCGTATTGAACCAACTAGCACTCCAGAGGTGCACAACCAATTGGAGACATCATCACACGAGCCAAGTCAATACAAAGTTCGCCGTCTATTGAATAAGGAAGAAAATAGAAAACTTGACATGTTTTTGATACTTTCTGGTGACCTCATCCTTGCACTACGGAATATCGCAAGTCGGCCGGAGTCAGGAACATCAACTTTCACTTGGCGTAGATTAGAAGGCCCACGGCTAGTCACCGATCTAGACACGTCCGACTTTGCATTCTCAAGCCCAGCAGGAACTGAACATGAACCTAAGTTCGATACTGGTGATACAAGCATCGCTTGGGATAACGAAAAAATTAATGAAGAGTTGAATTTGAACGATGATATGAAGGTGCAGATCAACTTGGGAAAACTCGCTAGCGATGTTCCCACTGATGTGTATGAGTACTTGAATCGCGAGTTTAACACCATAAAACACGAGTGGGATGAGAAGAATCAAAAAAACTGCATCGACATGTACAAAAGTATGCCATCACTCCGCATAATCATTAATCAAAGACGCTACAAGTTCACAAGTGAAGAGTATGTTTTCGAGATGAGCAAACAAGAGGAAGATTATAAAAAGTTTCAACCAAACTGCTTCCTCGCCATGCGTCCGATCTCTGGATTGGACCAAAAGCGATGGATATTTGGCGCTACATTCGCCAAGCGTCATCCTGTTTCGATGCGCAAGAAGGACGAAAACAAAATCGAGTATGCAATCCATGAAACTCAAACTACCTTATAGCTCATTATGATTAAATACAACAATTCATTTTTGCAGCCTCCCCTCCATTCTCCACAAGCCCGTGATCGCTGTTGACTTTTATGTGCTCACTCCCTCGTTCCTACTTTGATGAGGAGAACCAAATGAACGGACAGACTGCTGCAATAACACAATTTTCCTCTTCATATTGAGTTTCCCCACAATCCAAAAGCACTGCAGAAAGTGCTCACTGGAATGGCTCAACTTATTCATTCCTCGGGTACAGTAGACAGCGGTCAGATGGCGCTATAGCGTTTTTTCATCCTTCTCTTGCTGTGCTAAGTCCAGAATCATACTCAAACAAGCCGGGAAACAATAGAAGGTCGGTTATTTTTCGATTGTCGCTTGTTGTGGACAGAACATACCGCTGCTCTAGAGGATCTCTATCAAAGTTTGTACGTGTAGTGAAGAAGCTGCTTTAGCGATAAGGGGCAAATATAGAAGTGAATTTATTATGCATGCTCGTTATCTCCCATTTCCTACGACCTTACCCTAGCTGTTGTCTTCATCGTGTGGCTTGTTCGTTTATTGTTTGAAGTGGTTACGGAAGCACCGTGCCGGGATCCGCTGTAACGGAAGGTGCATGAAACTCCTGAACCAGATATAAGCAAGTCCAGGGAAACGGCGTACCTGTTAAAAGTAGCCTGCACTTGAGTAGAAGTGGGTAGAGGTAAAAGTAAAATATATTCTCTATTTGTCAACTACTAGAAAATACATGCGCAAGAGAGCCTTGCGGTTTATCCACCCGCGAAGCGCGATAGTGAGGGCACACATGACCTGTGACAAACCAATCTGGTCATTAGCTCACCGTTAAAATTTACCGATTCTAACACTCCTCCTCGCCCATACTATGCATGATCTTCAAGTTGAACATGTGACGTAGTTCAGTAATCCGTAGCGCGGGTAGGGCCTTCGTCAATAAATCTGCAATCATCTCACCAGACCGCACGAAGATTGGCTGAACAACTCGGGCATGAGCGTGGTGGCAGATAAACTTGAAACGAATATCCACATGCTTGTCACTTGCCGTACTCTTCTCGTTTTCCAGTTGCTTGATCAACGCTTGATTGTCCATCTTCATTTTCATCGGCTCAGCAATCTTGATACCTAGCTCTTGAAATAATGGTCTTAATCCCAACAATTCACGACCAGCCTGTGAAGCCGCAATGAATTCGGCCTCCATTGTGCTCAGTGATACCCCAGTCTGTTTCTTGCACGACCACAAAACCACAGCACCATCTATCATCACCACACATCCCGACACAGACTTTCGGTCAGACTTGTCAGCCGCGAAATCAGCGTCGCTCCAGCTTTCAATCATGACAACACCAGATGATGCTCCAACGCCGCCTATCTGCAACTTTAACATCTTGGTCCCCTTGAAGTACCTTGAAATACGCTTCGCCATCTTCCAGTCGTCCATAGTAGGCTTGTGCGTTTGTCGAGTCGTCCTGTGTACCGCAAAGCATATATCCGGTCTCGTACAGCGCACGATCCAAAGTAACCTTCCTAGCAGAGACTGAAAATTCTTTACACTTGCATTGCCATTCGCGGCCGTCACAGGTAGGTATTCTAGTTCTTGGGAGTTGCAGTCATTGAAATCTTCAACAATTGGAGCTTATACTCCGTTTTCCTTCTCCAGTCCATACTCTTTGAGAAGTAGATTGATGGACACTTCTTGGTCCAAAACGTATCCAACTTCCTCATCCAGCGAAATTCGAAGACCAAGAAACTTATTCACCACTCCCAAATCCTTAATTTCCAGTGCTATCAACTTTTTGAGAAACTTGTCCACTGCATCCCTGGATGTTCCTGTGACAAGGAGGTCGTCCACGTAGACTCCTACAATGATGAGCTCGTCTTTGTCCTTCTTAAAGTATAGACACATATCCGTCGTGCATTGAGTAAACACGACCTTGCACAATGTCGAGTGCAATAGCTTGCTTCAGAGTCTACCAGCCTGTTTCAAACCATACAATGATTTTTTCAGCAGTAACGCCAGCTTACTTGAGTCATTCATACCATATCTCTTCAGATTCATCTCATCAATCTTCATCCCTTTCGGAACCTTCATGTAAGCGTCCAAATGCGGTTCTTTTTCTGCTTTGACATATGCATTCGGCATATCTCGATGACGTGCCGGCACGTTCCATCGTCATGATAAAACCAGTATCACCATGACTGTGCTGAGCTCCATCACTGCAGAAAATGTCAGTGTGTAGTCTACACCGAAAAGTTGTTCGTTCCCTCATGCAAGGAGTCGAGCCTTGTATCGCTCGACGTCACCATTCGCATGCGTCTTAGTCTTGAAAACCCACTTGTGCAAAACATGTGAACCGGTAGGTGGTATCACCACCTTCCACACTCAATTTTCTTCCAAAGCCTTTAACTCTTTCGATACAGCTTTCATCCATTTATACTTTCCTTGACTCATCATTGCTTCACCGTAGTTCTTCGGGTCCAATTCACACACGGCATTGACGTCATCTCGGATGTTCTATCTTCAGCAGTATCAGTCTTGGCATTGCATCTTGAACGGGTGAGGTATCGATCACGCGTTCATCTAGGCGGTAGATTCTGTTTCCTGTTTGAAGTCTTCAATGAGCTTTTGTTCTGGTCGAAGATATCGTGGTCCAGTTTCCTTGTTTCACTCATATCGTCAAGCTCCTCCTGATCGACGACTCCTTTCAAAAACCGCGATAGTTGAGAGTTCTGATTGTCATTCAACGTTTCCACATTCCGAATATGCTGGGTGACCATCACGATTCGATCCTTCGGAATATAGACTCTATATCCCTTCGTCTCATCGCTCTTTCCAATTATTAGAGCCGTCTTCCCACGTTCGCCCAGGGACTTTTGTCTTGAATATTTGTGCAGTGTACATGGCGAGCCAAACACCACAATGTCGTCCAAGACCGGTGTCCTTTTGGTGAGCATCTCAATTGGAGACACGTGCCTTATGTTACCTTTAGTAGAACTCCTGTTAAGAATGTAAACTGCATAATCGGCAGCATCACCCCCAAAACGCAAAGGCAAAACACTAGCAAAAATCATGCTGCGCACCATATTCATTATGAATCGGTGCATACGATCAGCTTTACAATTGCTGGCCTGGCTATTCGGTTCACTCACTTGACGTAAAAAACCAGTTGTTTTACAGAACACGTCTAGTGTCTTGTACTCTCCACCTCCATCAGTACGTAAGACATGAATTCGACAATCAAATTGTCGCTAGAACGCAGCCAGAAAATGTTTGAACTTCATGGCAGCGGCGTCTTTAGTTTCGCTAGACATTCGCTGTTGAAGTCAACAGGGTCTTCCAACAAATTTAGGTCATTCATCAGATGTCGACTTGATCCACTATCGAGGATCCAATAGCTCTTTGACGGTGCTCCACGGCTGCCAATCGCAAGGGTAAAGTCTTCTCGTTGAATTTGCTTCTTTCGGCAAGAACATATAGCCTTCAGGTGACCCACTTTACCACATCGATAGCACTTTTTCAGACTCTGATGGTCAGTTTTTTCTTTGCTCTTGAAGCTCTTTCTTGGGTCCACAGCATTCACCACGTCACGACCAAAATGTTTCGTGCGCGCCTTGAGCTCCGTAGACTGTGCAAACTGGCACAATTCTTCCACTTGCCGTAAATACTCCATACGATGGCTGTCTAGCCGGGACAACATCATCATCCTCGTTGATGGATCCGCATAGTGGACAATGTTTTCCAAAACAAGGTTGTCAGCACCTCCGCAAGCATCGCTTACGGCTTTCAAATATAGAAAATGATCTTTCCAGCTCCGATGTACAGCCTTTGGCACCGTAAACAACTTCATGCTTTGAGCTGGTGTAATCTTGGTGGAAAAGGTTTAAAGTGATCTTTGCATAGCATGCTCCAAGGTTTGGTTCTCTGACCACCAACATTCCACCTGTCGGCGGTAGTACTTCTGCGCCGTACCCGCAAGGTGTTGGCCGAGGACATCGACCTTGATATCTTCAGGCCACGAGAATCCACACGGACGCTCAGAGAAACTGAGTTGTAGTACAAACTCCTTTCCCCATTCGAGAAATCCACTTTCAAGCCCATGATAAATATCTTTGCCATCAAATGGCTGCGGAGCCAACCTTCTGTGTTGACTATCTGGAACTCCTTTAATTTGACGCCCGGGGTGTACAAAGACAGGATTTTGTATACCCCTACATGGGTAGTGATAGACCGGCAGAAGCTGCCCATGAACATCTAGTTCAGGTGCCCGACCCATATCATAGTTGCCGGCAACCTGAGCCGGACGCCGAGCACCAACGTAGGTTGCTGACGATAGATTTGGAGATCTTTTGGGAGAAGGGTTACGCACCAAAGCCTGGAGGTTCATCGCTGCTCCAACTCCCAAAACCGAATCAAAATCGCTTGATTCCGTGGAGTCCTTTCGGTGCTTACTCGCGTGTCCGGATTGCGAGGATTCCATCCTGCACATCTGTTCAAACAAGTATCAGAGCATAGCGAGTACCATGACCAGTGCCGCCTCCGGCACCTCCGACTTTTCTTTATGGATGTGGTAAGTGGCTCTTTCGCTACTGTCGACCATATCAGCAGGTGCAGCCGGTTTGGCTGCATCAGCAATTCGATCCGTTGGGCTCATAACCTGTTAAAATACACTGCGCTTGAGCACAAGTGGGTAGAAGTAAAAGTAAAAGCTAATCTCTATTTGTTAACTTACTAGAGCATGCATGCGCACATGACCTGTGACAAACAAATCTGGTCATTAGCTCACCACTAAAACTTACAGATTCTAATAGTATTACCTTCCTACACTCCTTCCTTACGGCGCTGTGTGTTTTCACCGTGTACCTTGCTCTGTTGTTTGGTCGTAGTGCGAATTAGCAAGCTTAGTCTCATCAAATTTTGTAATCGAACGGCGCTGAATGCTTTCTGAGTAGATTAGCCGCCATCTCTTCGATAGGCACGAAGATTGGATTTACGATGCCATTTCTCGCGCAATATTCAACGAGCTTGAGCTTGATGTCAATAATCTTTGCTCGAGACGATCTCTCCTCATTATTCAGCTGTCGGATGGCCAACTGGTTATCCATCTCCATTGTCATTGGCAGCTTCACCTCGAATTTTAGTTCAGTTCAGTGAGTACCTCGAGTAGTCCAAGTAGCTCTTGTCCGTCGTTCGACACTGACGTAAACTCCGCTTCCATGGCTGAGATTGACAAAGACGGTTGTTTGCGGCACATCCATCCTACTATCATGCCCTCCACACGGAATATCGCCCCGCTCACAGATTTGTAGCTGATCTTGTCACCAGCAAAATCCGCGTCGCTCGCGCTGGTAAGTTGGACGGTGTTATTGTGCTGATCATTTGTTGGAATGAGTTCAATCTTGACATCCTTGGCGCCTTCTCAAATACCTGGCAATTTATTTGCTCAACGGGCAGTAACTGGTCGTAGGTGTATGCGCCCGCCTAGTGTCTCGGTGCGCTGCATACGCGATGTCTGGGCACGTGCGGCTAGACAATTATAACAGCGACCCCAAGATCGAATAAAGTTCTTCAACGATGCTTCTCCGACCACGATTTCTTTTGGGAGAAGTGGGTCCGTTTCGCGTGTGTCGTTGTCATGATCGAAATCGACAGGCGTCGTCACAGAATGTGCATCCTGTAACCCGAACGTTAAAAGCAGCTCGTCGATCATCGCGCCTTGAACAATTTTATATCCCGTTTTTGGCGAATGCGTGATTCTCATCCCAAGTAACTTGCGTACAACGCCCAGGTCTTCAATTCTAGCGTCACCAAGAGCACAAAAATTTCGTTGACTCGTTGTTGCGATGTACCAGGAGCCAGTAGATCGTCGACATAAACTCGTACGGCGCTCTTGCCGCCTTTGTCACTCTTGTAGTAGAGGCACGAATCTGTGACACACCGAATGAAGCCAACTCCCAGTACTTCCGAATGTAGTAGCTGCACCCAGATTCGTCCAATTCGTTTCAGTCCATATAGACTGCGACGAAACGCGAAGCACCATCTGTCCCGAGTGTTGCACTCCAAATCGTTGCAGGTCCTTCGCGCTTATCTTCATTCCCTGCGGTATGTACAAAAAATGCTGAGGACTGGCTCCGTTGATGCCTTGGCGTATGATTTGACGCTTCACCATGACGTGCTGGAACAACCCGTTTTGTTACCCGTGCGAGGAGAGCATTTACAGTTGTCATGTCCATAACTGTGGTGAAAGTCAGCGTCTAGTCTTCGCCAAACGCCTGTTCGTTCCCACAAGATACCATGAGCGTGTTTTACCGCTCAAAATTTGCGTCCGCATCTGTCTTCGTCTTGACGACCCATTTTGTATGGAGTGGGCGCATACCGGTTCGAACCGACTTCACCCACGTGTAAGTAGCCTTCAGCTATTCAACCTCAGAGTCCGCTTCATGCTCCCAGTCCACTTGGTTGTCGCTTTTCATGGCTCCGCTCCAATTCGTCGGATAGACACGGTATACCAAGCAATTCTTTCACATGGTGGGATCTTCGTTCCACCGTATCGTGTATTCATACCCATAGAGGGCTATGCCACCATATCTTCTTTCTTCTTATTTTTCCGCTCTCCTCGCCTGTTACATTTCTTGGGCTTCTTGGTGTCAGCTCTCGGATCCTCCCTATGTCCAACATCGTCACTTGGATTAGCGATTGTATCCTCGCTAATCCTCGCCTCATGATTCTCGTCCATATCGCAAATCAGCTGTGTATTGCGTCTTCACTCAGGGTCTTGATGTTCTTGACATGCTGCGCTGTGCGCACCACACGGTCCTTCGTGAACATCACCCGGTACTTCTTTGTTCCTTCGCTTTTACCAAGTACAATACCTGCCTCTCTGCGCTTGTCGGAAGTGTTGTGCTTGGGCTCCCGGATTGCGGTCCGCAGCAAGCCAAAAATTAATTCTAGTAAAATCCTAAAAAAAAAGACGATTTTTGTCAGCTTTGGCTTGAATCCTGTCAAAACTACAATCGACGAAGCGTGACCGATATTCCCTCGCGTCGGACTCCGATTCTTTATGTACGCCACGTACTCAGCAGCATCTACCCAAAAGTTCAACGGCAACCCGGATCCAAAGATTATAGAGCGCACCATGTCCATCACTGTCTAATGCATGCTCTCTGCCTTTTCATTTGACGCTTGATTGTTCGCCTCCAATTCTTGGCGACGTACGCCAGTGCAATTGCAGAATGGACCGATGACTTGGTAGGGAGAATCTGCAAAAATACTTCGTCCCTCACCCCTTTTCCTTAGATTATCACCCTTTTGCAAATTCTTATATTCACACCCCTATTCCTTAATCTCACACCCTTTCTCCACACCCACTTTATCGATAACTATAATGTTAAAAATATAGAAAGGTTGTCTAAGGATTTCTTAATTCAAATGAGACAACAGGCAAGTTCGTTTATTGTGCCCTACTTGACCGCAGCACCCAATTTCTTTTTTTCAGACACTCCACCTGACCATATTCTATTACTTGGATAAGTATCGCTTTTGTGTTGCTTTTCAAAAGATTACGGGAACCAGGGGGACGACCGCAGTGTTCTGTTTGTATTTCCGGAGCTCTCATCTCCACCACTGTGCTGTAGCCTTTCACCAACCGGGTCATTTGGCCAGCAGGACGTTTTGATGATCACCTGGTAATTCCTTTAACTGCTTTTCAAGCACAGTCCATTTTCACATTGATGGCCTCAGTTTCATCGTTTACGTCCGATAATACAACACAATCACAGCAGTTAAGGTGGACCAAGTAACATGGATCAAATACACAATTTACAAGATAAATGACTTAAAATTGCGTCGTTTCGCCAATTAAGATGCCATTGCTCATGGAAAACATTTTTTTTTGTAAGTGTGCTCCCACTATTCTCTATATTCTTCAACTTGTGAGCACAAGAAATCTCCATGGTAGAGGCGAACACCATTGCGCAACCACCTCTTCCTTTTATATCTTGAATATCTCGAGACACATATTCATCGCAAAGGCTAATATCATCCCGCATACCGGAGTGAAAATTGACGGAAACCCATTCAAAATACGTAACGTTTCTTCGCTGCGACGTGTTTCTTCAGTATTAAACTGATGCTCAAGTGCAAGAGTCAGTTTGTTGAGCACCGACAGCAGGTCCCCTGTTGATACTTGCAGGAACGTTTTAATGTAAGCATGAGCGCCTTTAAATCGAGACGTAGCTTTGTTTCCAAATTGCAGATACTTTGACTTCCACGCATTTACAAAGCGTTACTTATATATGAGCCATGTATTCGAGAAACCTTTGGTTTCGTTTTGAAAGAATCTGAAATCTCTATCCAGTGTTATTCATATTCCACTTCCGTGTTGGCCGCCACCAGAATACACCACTGTTTAAGAAACACGGTCCATTCTTTGCTCGTCTCGAATTGTCGTGTGCACTTTGCCAGTATGTTTTTCGAAACATAGCATTGAGTTTCTCAATGAGGAATATATTAAATTGCTGGATTGGCCGTCGAAGTCCAGATCTAAAGCCTATAGAGAACTTGTGGTCTATCATTAGTAGGAAAATTTATGCAATGGGAAGACAGTTCGATAGTGTGCAAGCATCAACTTTTCCTAAATGGATGAGTGGGAAACAATTCCGAATGAAATTCTAACGTCGCAAGTGGATTCAATGCCCCGTCGGTGCATTGAGGTGATCGAAAGTAAAAAAAATAAGACGCATTACTAAGTTACCGACAATATTTTGTTTGATTTTATACTTGATTATTGCACTGAGAAAAGGTGATTTGATTTGTCGCATGGTAAAATCAAAAATTTGTATGTGAGGTACCGCTTAAAATGCGATATTGATCGTGATTGCGTAAGTAGATATGTATATTATACTTTTACATTACATATCTAAACGGCAGCTCCTAATTCCAAAAAATGAAAGAATTACGGCCAAAACACGGAGAGGTGATTTATCTTGGCGCGGAGTGTAGTAACTCCCTATTATGATATAAGAATTTTGCGAAAAGGGTGTGAATTTAAGGAAAAGGGGTGTGAGTATAGTAACTCCCTAAATAAAGCACGTACATTGATGGCAGGTCACGATAGAGCAACTGAGAAGGAAGCATCGAAGTAAAAAAGACTAATTGTGAATCTCATGTACTTGCTTGGGGATTCTTAATTTGCAATTCGAATTGAAGATGTGAGCAGTTTTACAATGGAACAAACTAGATATGGTCAAGAGTAGTGCTTAGAATGTAGTGGTGTATGAAGGAGTCTCGAAGCGATCATATCAAGCTTCACGATTCTAGCGGGCATGCTGACCAAAAGGCTACCTAGAGGAAGGCTAGAAAGAAATTCATTGAATACAAAGAGGCATATCACATGATGTAGCAGTCCAGAGCAAACCTATACACATAATGAAACCTACGATTGCGAGATGGGTGTGGCGGTCCCCGGATTCAGAGGGCAGGAATACCCGGATGTTGAAAGTGTGCGAATAGTCATGTCAAGAAGTGACCCTTATATTGTGCGGAGCGCCACTTAGGAATTTACGTGGACATAAAACGTAATTAGGACCACAAGTGACACAATTGTTCTTGAAGCTTTCTTTTTTACCAGACACATGAAACAAACACGTTATGATCCCAAGCCCCCAGAAAGACTCTAAGCTCCACTAGGCGCACTCGTCCCGAACGGGGTTGATGAGGTGACAAGTGATAGTGCGAAGATCGCTCAGGGAAGTGAGCAAGAGGCCACAGTGTTGCTTGGTCATGGCCCTTGATCAAGTTTTGGTAAAAAGGAAACTAAATGTATATTCCGTTTATGGTCGTTGCTACCTCCCATCACTAGTCGTTTCAGGATCACTAGTCGCGTTTTTTCAACACTACCCCCAAGATGTCTACACAACAGCGAAATCAGCTTGCGCAATTCAATCAACCGCGAGGCAGCGAATTTCTCGGTGAGAATGTCAGCTCGCATGTAATGCGACTCACAATAGTACACCTTGATCACTTCCTTCTGACTGTAATTGTAATGATTATACAAATATGTCAGTAAACAGTCAGTAATAAGTCAGTAAGCAATCCGTATCAATCAGTAATTGAGCAGTCAACAAGCAGTATCAATCAGTAAGCAATCAGTAATCTGTTGAAGTGGCGAATCGTTGGAGGGGGGTTTTGGAAAGTAATTATATATATTAGGTTCCTTAGTTCGTGTAACTACTCTAAGTCCTACTGTTACCTAGATTATTCTGCCTCATCCTGATTGGCAATTATAGATGAGCACTCTGTTTGCTCAACAAAATCAACCAGCAAATCAGTCAGTAAGCAAACCGTATCAATCAGTAATCAGTCGTTAAGGACTATAGCCAGTATTCGTAGGTAATACTGTAGTCAGTTATATTAGAAGTAGCAACGTCGTCTGAGTATAAAGGTTACGAGCTAGTATATTCAATACTCATTTACCCAGACATCCGTCAAAGCCAATAAATCTGGTGGCACTTACTTCGTCCAGGGGAGGGCATTCCGAATCCGAAATCCAGAATCAGCAGTCCGTTGAGTAATGCCACGTGTGGGCGGACATCAGTAAAATTCTCAGACTTGTGAAGGAACTTGTTTCTTCTGTGTTTTGAGGTACGGTTCTTTTAGTTAATTAGCGTAAATCTTTACAAGATAGTGAGTCGCTGTGATCTATTAGATGCCAAAAAGGAAATCATTGGAAATAACAAGCACCGAATTCGAACACATCCGGCAACTGGAGAGCGAGTCAGCCAAAAAAATTAACAAAATCAGAAACAACCTTCAAAACAGTATAGAAAAGGTCAAACGAGTAAATCAAGCATTCATTAGGGACTTATCAAAGGAATCCAGCAAAAGTAATCGAATCCGGTATATTATCGACAGCTTGGACGTGATTCAACTTTAAGCCGACGCGCCAACGATGGTGGTAAAGGAGAACATCATATTTGCAGAGAAACGTGAGGAGAAGATCAAAAGACTGGAAAAACAGTTAAAAGAGTTGAAGAAACTCAAAGAAGAACAAGAGATTTTGGAGTGTTTCTCGAAATCTGATAAAACTTTAAGCTGATTGTGAAGTTCGATGTCTCTTCCACATTCTGCATCCACGATAGACGCGCGTGAAATGTTCCAAGGAATGTTGACTCCCATCGAGCAACAGAAGAAAATGACAATGGAGCTGCTCAGTAATCACCAAACAAGCCCCCCAAAACAGTCGGAGTAAAAATGCTAACATACTTTGGCCATTTAAATGAAAGTCTCGAGTCTTTTTTATTCCAAGTAAGAAAATATTGCCAAGCTCAAGGCATTGATATGGATGCACCGGAAATCAAGGACCAAGCCATAGCGTTCATAGCAGGAACTTACGTGGCGCTGCTGCTGCATGGCACCAGCAAGTAGTAATGCAAGATTATATCAGATCGCATCTGTAGAGTACATGAAAGAAGTTATGGAATTAGAGTTTGTTACGGTGGATAAACAAGAAAGACTTCGAGAGCAATTGGAAAATCTCAAACAAAATCAGTGCACGAATTTAGAAGAATATTTGGAAAGATTTAGAAGAATTATGGGAGATATTCAGGATATGAGTAACCTTGATCGTGTAATGTGTTTCATGAGAGGGCTTGTGAGAGAAATCAAGCAAGCGGTTCTATATAGAAGATGTCAGAACACTACGGAAGCCATATCAGTGGTGTTAGAATTTGACAGATCACACCAAAGTCGACTCGATAGCAGAATGAATCAAGGCCCACATAACCATCACTTCAACAGTCGCCATCAGCATCCACGAACGTCAGGAAGGCCACACAGATACCAGGACGGGCCTACACCGATGTAAATTGACAATGCACAGCTAAGTATAAATGAGTGCAACAAGAAAAATCATGCTTTTACTGTAAAAATCCGGGTCATCGCATAGCAGAATGCAGAAAACGAAGTGCACACATGAACTCCAAAAAACACGGTCAATGTAAACAATTATGCTTTAGAAAAAGACGATAATGATGATGAAGATGAACGAAGTGTAGAAGTAATCACAATAAATAACGCAGACAACACGAGAAAAAGCCACGAGCTGATACGCAAGCAAGGGTATCGTCAATGGTATAAAAGTGGTCATATTGATTGATTCAGGAGCAAACCACAACATGATTCGTCCTGGCATAGGCAATCACTTATGTGAGAGGAAATACACTCGTGCACAACGATTCGATGGAACATTTACTGATGCACGCCAAGCCAATCTGTTTAAAGAAACCATAGGTATGATTGATGAGATTTTTGAAAACGTTATTCTGACTGAATGGGGGCTACCGAGAACACAAGATATCATCCTAGGAAAGCCATGGTTAAGTCAGTTTAACCCTTGCATTGATTGGAACACACATAATGTTACCATAAACTCGCCCATAATGGAAGTGAACATCAATGCGTTTGAGGAGAAGTTGTTCAACAACGACTGCGAGAAGTTATATGTGGTAAGTTGATAAGAAAGATAGTAGTAAATTTCCTAAAGAAGTATAATCCTTGGTTGAGCAATACGTTGATATGTTTCCGAAACAACTACCTAATGAGATTCCACCACAAAGAAGAACAGAGCACGAGATAAAATTGAAACCGGACGCAAAACCTGATAGAGTTCAAACCTGAACTTATGTGGACACACACTATTCTCTGATATATGGTGTGCAACTTGAAGTGAACATTCGAGAAGTGAAGTGATAGGAAAGATTCTAGAGGTTGACTGCGTGGCAGCAGTGACTGAATGCACAGTTTTAGACTTCAGGCAAATCTAATTACTTTCCAATATACATCGCATATAACAAGTTACAAGCCCAAGTGTTAAAGGTTATGAGCCCAAACTCATACGTCCCAGGCCCTGACGATCTCCTCTGAGATGACAACTACTTCCTATGGGAATTCAACGGCCGTATGACGTTGGCTCGGAAGGACTTGCTTGACCATATAATGACCAAACCAGAGCATGCGATGCTGCAGGAGACTGCAGAGTGGAAAGACTATGACCTAAAGAATCTGGCTATACTAGCTAAACTACTAATCCCAAACTATCAGTTGGTGGTGTGGGCGGCTGGTACCGCATACAAGGCATGGGAGACTCTTCGCTCGTTCTTTGTGAAGCAAAGCTTACACAACCGAGTTCAGCTGCGTAAGCAGTTTCACGAATTTGAAATGGTACCAGGTACTAACCTGATAGACCATTTGATGAGTTTCGATGAACTGTGTCTACGCTTATTGGCGGTTGGTGACACCTTAAATAAAGATGAGGAGCTAGTAATCCTTTTGGGTAGCGTGTCTCAAGAATATGAAACAATGGTGAAGATTATTGAAGATCACGGTAATGTTACACTGTTGGAAGCCAAGGAGATGCTTCGCTGGGAATTCGAAACATTACAGAAGCGAGAGAAGAAAGAAGCAGCGTTCAAGGTGGCGGCCCACGGTAGTGATGGTGGGAACGAAGGAAGTCGTGACAAGTAGCGCGCCTATAGAGGCAAACAGCGCAGTGGGCGCGGAAAGGGTGGCGGTGGGAGACGTGGTGGCAACCATCAAGGGGACGATGGGTTTACTGGCAAGTGCTTCGGATGCCAGCAATAAGGTCATAAGCGCAAAGATTGTCCACGCCGCGACCAACAAGAAGAGAAAGGCGAATATGTGTTCTCCGCAACAAGTGAAATGACAAACAAGTGGCTGCTCGATAGTGACGCAAGCTGTCATATGACATTTGAATAAATAGATTTTTGTGAACTGAAGAAGCTAAATGGGACGCTGGAAATTCCAGTTGCCAATGGACAGAGACTTCCTGCCAGGGGCATTGGCTCCGTGTTTTATTTTGAGCGCTGGAAAACTGTCAAAATGACTGACGTTTTGTATGTCCCTGGACTAGAGCCGGAAGTTGCTGCCTATCGCAGCATTGACGGTAAAAGGTGCAGAAATACGTTTTTCGTCTAATGGGTGTTTGATCGGTTTCGAGGGGCGTGAAATGGCGAACGTTGTAAAACAAGGAAAGTTGTATGCTTTGGAGATTAAACCAGTAACTAAAGAGCGAGCGATAGCCACTGCATTGGTGGCGGTCGAAGATGCCAACCTCTGGCACGCGCGTCTGGGCCATGTCTCATCGGCCCATATGGATTTAATAGCACAAGCCACAATTGGAGTTTCAGAATATTCGAAGGAACATCTATGCAACGGTCCATGTGAAGGCTGTGTGCACGGCAAGATGACGGTGAGCTCATTTACGAGACAATCGGGAAGTACTGTGAAGCCGGGTGGTCTACTTGAAATACTGCATAGTGATGTAATGGGTCCTATGCATCCATTGTCTAGAGGAAAAGCACGATTTGTAGTGTACTTCGTAGATGACTATTCACGGTACACATGTGTGTCTTTCGTGAAGACCAAAGATCAAGTCATGGTCGATTTCAAGAGGTACAAGCAGTTGATGAAAACGCAGAGTGGCTGCAGATTAAGATCATCAGGACTGACAATGGTGGTGGATACGTAAACAAGAGATTTGACGAATTTTGTGGTGAAAATAGGAATATTCACCAGACTACACTAACCTACTCTCCACAGTAAAACGGTTTAGCTGAGCGTATGAACCGCACGATGGTTGAAACTGCCCGTTCAATGCTTTATCAGCAGCATTTGGACCGTTCTTGGTGGGATGAAGCAGTTCAAACAGTGGTGTATTTGATTAATCGTATGCCGAACACAGCGTGAAAAGATGTCACGCCATATGAACTCCTCAGAAGAACGAAGACTAACCTGTCACATATCAAGGTATTTGGTACGCGCGGCTACGTTCACATTGATAAGAGCAAGCGATCCAAGTGGGATGAACATGCGCACCCTTGTATCTTTTTGGTATATGCCGAGGGTACGAAAGGATATCGTGTTTGGGATACAGGAGTGATAGAATGGTTATTACACGCAAAATTAACCTTCAAGAACGTCCACTAAGCGCAATTTGTTCGGTCAGTGGCAGTGAATTTACAATGCAGCACCCAATTGTCATTGAAGCTGACGATGATGGGCATGGGCCAAGGGGGATCATGGTGATGTCGACGATGGTGCCATGGATGTCGATGATGATGGCCCATCCCCTAATGACAGCGATATGGAAGTTGATACATCAAGTAATCCACACATGGCAAGAGTACCGCAATTGGAAATCGGGAGCAAGACATTGTTGTTCGTCTACGATGGACAGAAGGTCAAGATCGAATTGTGTTCCATGGTACACGTGACCGCACGCTCCCTTCGCTATCGTTCCGATCTCAACATCGTGCTTTGCTCCGTCTGATCACAGCGTTCGACAGTTGACTCCTGCTGAATCGACCCCATTATTAGAGGATGGCTGTGCTGACGATCAAAATAACTCTAACGCGTCACACTTTCATCTGAAGAAGAAGAACAACAAGGAACCAAGCGGGCTCGTACAGATGATGGATACGAAATTGCACTACAAGCTGTCGAGGTGCCTAAGACGTATCGTAAAGCAATGGCATGTGAAGACAGATCGAAATGGAAAGATGCTGTACGGAATGATTTGCGTGCTCACTACAAAAATCATACGTGGGATATGGTGAAAAGGCCAAATGGTATCAAAGTTATTGGTCACAAATGGGTTTTTGCGTTGAAAAGAGATGGAAACGGTCAAATTATCCGTTACAAGGCGCGATTGGTTGCCTTTTGGGTATGGGTAGATTATACTTCTACATACTCTGCTGTTGCTAGTCTAAACACTGTAAGGGTGTTTCTTGCGACGTGCTGCAAGCTTGGATACTACATCAAGCACTATGATGTCGAAACTGCGTTTTTAAATGGTGATTTGGAAGAAGAAGGGTATGTGAAGCTGCCGGAAGGAATTGAAGTTGCCGATGAATTGGTTTGCAAGCTTCGTCGTAGTTTGTATGGTCTCAAACAAGCAGCTGCGGTATGGCACAGAACGATACGAGCAGTTTTTATATCGATGGAGTTCAAGCAGTGTGTCTCTGATCCGTGTATGTTTGTGCGCGAAGGAAAGCAAGGATCGATATTACTTGTCCTCTATTTCGATGATCTTCTAATTGACTGTGCAAATGAAAGTGAATCAGCTGAAATTGCTGAGAACATTGCGACTAAGTTCCAGTTGAAAACACTTGGTGATGCTCTATTTATCCTCGGAATGGAGGTAGGATACGACCGAAACAAAGGGGAGCTTATATTAAGCCAGTCGCAATTTATTGAGCGCATGGTGGAAAGTTCGGTCAAAAGGAAGCACATCCAGTTCGTAACCCAAGCATTGTCGGACAAGATTTTCATAACGAAGAGCATCCGTTATTGGATGGAGCGAAGCCGTATCGTGATTTCATTGGGTCGTTATTATACGTCGCGAATGCCACTTGCCCAGATATCAGCACTGCATTAATCATTTTGTCTCAGCACCTTGAACAACCTCGAGAAATTCATTGGAATGCTGCAATTAGGGTACTTCGTTACCTGAAAAGGACGTGTGATACTGGGATCAAGTACTCCAAAGCTGTTGGCCATTCGATAGAAGCGTACAGCGATGCGAGTTGGGGAAACGAAGTCATTGCACGGCGTTCGATTCCGGGAGTTTTAATTATACTTGCTGGAGGGACCTGTGGTTTACAGAAGCAAGAAACAATCAACTGTTGCTCTCTCTACTGCAGAAGCCGAATACGTTGCATTAGCGTTGACAACGCAAGAAGTACTGTGGTTACTCCAGCTACTGAAGGAAATGGCAGTCAAGATCTTGCCGTCAACGTGTATCTACGTTGACAATAAAAGCTGCGATTAGTATTGTGTCCAACACTGGATACACTCCACGTGCGAAACACATTGACCTTCGAGTGAATTTCATCCGTGACCATGTTGCCAAGGGAACAATTGATGTGAAGCATGCCCAGTCGGCATTGCAGCTTGCTGAATCCATGACCAAGCCATTTCCGACGCCGCAATTCACGAAGCTCATTGGGATGTCAGGTCTTCATGATCTAAGTGAGAAGGGACATCAAGTTGAAGGGGAGTGTTAGAGTTCAAACCTGAACTCATGTGGACACACACTATTCTCTGATTTATGGTGTGCAACTTAAAGTGAACATTCGAGAAGTGAAGTGATAGGGAATATTCTACACCATTACACACTGAATATCAAAATTTCCTCATTCTATATCAAATTTGACACAGTTAAGATCAAAAAACTTCTAAAACTTAATGATATGTAATAATCATTTGTTGCAGTGCATTCTTGATAGAGAGGGGTGGGAGTATTGTTCCAAACGATGTCAAGAGCCAAGAACACGACTGAAGCAATCCAGCGCATCGTTGACGCGGCACATGCGGACGCCGATTGGACCACCGTCGCTAACTTTAACGGCATCAACAAGCGCACAGCTTGGGGCTGGGTGTCGCGTGCGCGTAACACCGACAACTGGACAAACGCTCACTCCTCGCCGCGGAGGCTTCCGTCACCGCAAGATCACGACTGCACACATCGACTTTCTTTCCGACCGACTGGCCGAAAACTGTAACTTGACGTTGAAGGAGACGGCAGCGCTCGTTGACGACGAGTTTGGCGTCACCATATCTCCCGAGACGGTCCGCCGGTCTCTCAGCGGTGCCTGTTTCACCCTCAAGAAAACACACCGATACAACGACCAGCGCAACTCGCTAGTGAGTGAACAAGGAGAAGCGCTGCCAGTACGTGGTTGAACTTTACCACCAAATTGCCATGGGAAAAAGAGTCTTTTGCATGGATGAAACAAACTTCAATCTGTGATGCGTGCGCTCGTTCGGCTGGAGCAAGTCAGGGGGGCGAGCAGTAGAAAACAACACTACTGGAAAAGGCAAGAATACTCATGTGGTCGCATACGTCTCTGAGCACGGTCTCGAGTATCATGAGAGTCGCTTCGGCTCCTTCAAGGCAGTGGATTGCAACGCATTCGTTGAGCGCCTGCTGCGCCACATTGCGCAGTCACACGACTTTAATGAGGTCGTGCTTGTGGTGGATAACGCACCGTGCCACAAAAGCGTTGAGATTTTCACGCGTGACGATGAGCTTGCTGCTGCGACCATCTTGAAGCTGGGTCCATACTCCCCAATGCTCAATCCAATCGAGAATGTGCTCTCGACGTACAAAAGCGCTGTAAAGCGTTTCCTAGCTCGCAACAGAGCCGCAATCAGGCAAGTGCCATTTCGTTCGACAATTGTGGAGCATCGTTCGCGATTCTTAGAATTGCGGCCGATATAATCTTGCGTGAGGTTGTGGCAGAAAAGCTTTGCAGCTCATGCTCCCGTCACACTGCTCCATATCATGTGATGGCTTTGGATAGGCTTGACATGCCTGTAGGAGAGTAAATTTGCCAATAGATTTTGTTTTGTCAGAATTGACAAGGTATTACTCTTAATAGGAATAAATTGCGAAAGTTTTGATATTGACTGTGTCAAATTTGATATAGAACGAGGAAATTTTGACGTTGAGTGTGTAACGGTGTAGAAGTTGACTGCGTGGTATCAGTGGCTGAGTGCACAGTTTTAGACTTCAGGCAAATCTAATTACTTTCCAATATACATCGCATATAACAATTTACCAGCGCAAGTGTTATAAAACCGTCGCAACATCCACCGTTTAGCCTTTCTCGAGTAGAACAAACCACCATAAATATGTTTGTGGAAGAATTTTTAGAAAAAGATTGAACAGGAGTATCCAATTCGCCATGAGTATCAAATAACTTTGAAGTACCGAAGAAAGATCCAACAACTGGAAGGTTTCCAACACGTTTTGAATGGATCAGATCGGCTGATCCTAAAATGCCATTTCGATGGGTAAAATAGACTGTCGTCACGTCAATAGTCAACTTGAGTTCCGAAAATTCTTCTGCCGCACATTGAAGAATTGTTTGATAAGAGGTATAACGCACAGGTATTCAGCGTTATTGATTTGGCTTCAGTATATCAACAAATGAGGATGGTAGAAAGTAGTAGACCATATACTGCCTTTCGAACAAATAGAGAGATATAAAAGTGTAAGGTCGCGCCAATGGCCCTCGCTGGAATGCCGGGCACATGGACAAGGTTAATGAGAACCTTGCTGTGTACATTTGATTTTGTCGTTGTATATCTCGATGATATATGTATATTTCCAATAAACTATGGGCAGCATATTGAACATCTACGAACAGTATTTGAAGTACTGAGAACAAATACATTGTACGCAAGAAGTGAAAAGTGCGATTTTGCTACTGACTCTGTGGATTCTCATGGTCATGTGATCTCATCTACAGTTCTCGAAATGGATCCGAGGAAAGTCGAGGCAATCGTTAAATGGGGAACATTAGGAAATCCTAAAGAGTTATAACGGTTGATTGGACTAGCAGGGTACTACAGAAGATAAATATCTGATTTCTTTAAAATCATGTTACCACTGAGCATGTTAATGAAGAAAAATGCACATTGGCTTTGGTCTGAGGCTCAGGAGGAACCTTTTCGCTCTCTAAAGATAGACTTACAAACTGCGCCTATACTACAATAACCGAATTTTGAACAACCGTTCCTCGTAACTACGGACGCGTCGCATGAATGCATTGGGGGAGTACTATCTCAGAACACGAAATATGGTGCTGATTTACCTATAGCATTTTACTCCTGAATGCTGCGGACTTATGAAATCCATTGGCCCGTACATGAGAAAGAATTATAATCCATTCGGCAGGCTCTGAAACGCTGGCGACACTATTTGCATGGTACTCGTTTACAGTTATTACCGATAACAGTGCGTGAAAGTGGTTCTTATCGCACAAGCAAGTTTCTGGACGCCTTGCACGTTGGCTTGATTTTTTCGCTCAATATCAATTTGGATTGGAGCACCACCCAGGCAGGCAAAATTTTGTCGCCGATGCGCTATCCAGGCCACCTGCGCAGGATTTGACAACTCTACCAGACAATATCAATATACGCTATGAGAGAGTTTTTCTGAGGAAGAAGATGGAGCCGTTTGATTATACTCATAATCGCCCCATAGGAACGCCTCAAATCTATCAACGACAGATCAAGTCCTTGCAAGCAAATGCAATGGATTTCTATAATGAAGAACTGATAATCACCGCGCGGATTCAAAAGCAGTTTAAGGACAAATCAAAGCGAGCATATCAGTGAGATGCGATTTATAAAGAATTTCTATCAAAAGGAAAGCCCGAAAAGTTTGAGAAGTTAAATGGATTAATTTAGAGAATTACTATATCCACACCCCTTTTCCTTAAATTCACACCCTTTTCGCAAATTCTTATATTCACACCCATTCTCCACACCCACTTTGTTGATAACTGGAATGTTAAACATATATACAACTTGTCGAAAGATTTATTTATGCATATGAGACAACAGGCAAGTTCGTTTATTGTGTCCTACTTGACCGCAGCACCCACATTTTGCTTGTTTCAGAGACTCCACCTCTTCAATATGTTCGACCTTGGATAAGTCTCGCTTTGTGCTGCTTTTAGGAAGGATACGGGAACCAGGGGACGACTGTGGGACTCTGTTTGTATTTCCGGAGCACTCATCTCCACCACTGTGCTGTGGCCTTCCACCAACTGATTCATTTGCGCCATCAAGACTTTTTGATCTTGGTCACCTGGTAATTCCTTCAACTTTTTTTCAAGCACAGTCCATTTCACATTGATGGCCTCAGTTTCATCGTTTGCGTCCTATAATACAGCACGATCGCAGCAGTTGAGGTGGATCAAATACACAATTTACAAGATAAATGTCTTACCATTGCGTCGTGTCGCCAATCAAGGTGCCATTGCTCATGGAAATCATTTTGCTCCCCCTATTGTCTATCTTCTTCAACTTGTGAGCACAAGAGATCCCCATGGTAGAGGTGAACACCATTGTGCAACCACCTCTCTCGTCTGCTGTTCTCTTGATTTACTAGATCTACTTCTTGATCGCAAAGGCTGAAACCATCCCGCATACCGGAGTAAAATTGACGGCAACCCATTCAAATACCGTGACTTTTCCTCGCTGCGACGTGTTTCTTCGGTTCTAAACTGATGTTCAAGTGCAAGCGTCAGCTTCTTGAGCACCGACAGCAGGACCCTTGTTGGTACTTGCATGAAATTTTTAATGTAAGCATGGGCGCCTTCGACTCGAGATGTAGCTTTGTTCCCAAAGTGCCAATACTTTCACGTCCGCGCATTTACAAAGCGTTCCTTATATATAAGCCAAGTATTCGCGAGGTATTCGAGAAGCTTTGGTTTCCTTTTGAAAGAATCTGAAAGCTCTTTCCACTGTTTTTCATATTCCAGTTCTGTGTTGGCTGCGACCAAAATTCACCATTGTTGAAGTAACACTGTCCATTCTTCGCTCGTCTCGAATTGTCGTTTTGCACTTGGCCAGTATGTTTTTGTTAATGTGCCATATGCACAGCAAGTGGGACGAAGATGAAAATACTTTATCTATAGCTGCCATCAAAGCCAGTTCACGATCTGCCACAATCACACCCGGGCGTGTTTCCGGTGTCCATATGGTTGCAAGTTTAGATAATGCTCACGTGTAATCGCTTTGTTTTCTCTTCCTTGAGAAAGCAGAATCCGACCTAGAAATGGCTTTTAAAACTTGTCATACCAACAATATGAAGTAAGGGGAGTCGGTATTTGTTTGTCTTGTGTGTAAACTCCACCAATGCAACATCATGGTATTGCCGAGCAAGTCTAACGCTCTCTTTGTAAGCGAAAAAAGAGAGGTAATCGTTCCATTTTCATCACATCTGTGGAAGTGCAGAAATCCAGGTGCTTGCAAATCATCAAAAGGAGCTTGAATCGGTGTCCTTCCATGAAGCATATCCTTCCGCATATTCGCTCTCCCATTGTATAATGTAGAGTGGTTCACAAGGGCTCCTTCATTTATCTGACGGATTGTTAAAAGAATCTCCAATGGTTTGACACCAGCCAAGGTCATATTCTTGACAGTATCAGCCTAGTTTATTGTGTCCTACTTGACCGCAGCACCCACATTTTGCTTGTTTCAGAGACTCCACCTTTTCCATATGTTTGAACTTGGATAAGTCTCGCTCTGTGCTGCTTTTCGGAAGGTTACGGGAACCAGGGTGACGACTGCGGGTCTCTGTTTGTATTACCGGATACCTTATCTCCACCACTGTGCTGTGGCCTTCCATCAACTCAGTCATTTGCGCCAGCAGGACTTTATAATGGTCACCTGGTAATTCCTTCAACTTCTTCTCAAGCACAGTTCATTTCACACTGGTGACCTCAGTTTCATCGTTTGCGTCCCATAGTACAGCACAATCACAGCAGTTAGCGTGGAACAAATAAGATGGATCAAATTCACTATGTACAAGTTAAATGACTTACCACTGCGCCGGTCGCCAATCGAGGTGCCATTGCTCATGGACATCATTTTTGTCAGAGTGTTCCCACTATTGTCTATCTTCTTCAGCTTTTAGCACAAGGGATCCCCATAATAGAGGTGAACACCATTGTGCAATCACCCCTCTCTTCTGTATTTCTCTTGATTACCTCGCACCACTTCTTGATCGCAAAGGCTGATACCATCCCGCATCCCGCAGTAAAAATTGACGGCAACCCATTCAAATAACGTACTCTTCTTCGCTGCGACGTGTTTCTCCGGCTCTAACCTGATGATCAAGTGTCTCTGTTGATTCTTGCAGGAACTTTTCAATGTAAGCATGGGCGCTTTCGATTCGAGACGTAGCTTTGAAATTCCCACTCAGGAGAAAGGGTAACCAGTTCAGCGTCACATGGTCTGACGTTGGCGCTCTTCTCCAAGTTTACTCACACTTAGGACACCTCGGTCACATTTGAGGTAGACCCGTTCTTCTGCAATTGAACTCTTGATCGTTACAGCGTATCCTTGCCCAAGTACGACCGTCTGCACATAATCCTAAAGCTGCTCCCGAATGGAATAATCAACCTCCGGTGGAGGAAGCATGTCGGTGTGCTGCACAATTAGTGGTGATGGTTTGTACAAGCAAGGCTTAGATGTGGACGGATATGGCACGGACGAGGACGGTGCCGATACGGCAGGCATGAAGGTAATTCTGGCATAATTCTTGACGGTGTCGGAGGGATTGAGGGTTTCCGGGAAGGCTGCAAGGAAAAAGTGTGAATACTGTAATTTTCTTTTTGAATAGATGGAGCGTATCGCAAAGATGTATGTTTTAGTGTAGTTCGTCTGTTACGTCATTACGAATAAGAATCCTTCGGAAGGGAATTCGGACCACGCATTTTGTAGTGCAATCGAAAGCAACCAAAAAAACACGATGATATTAACGAATACTAACTCTGAAAAAATAAGTGTTAGTGCATTAGCGTTCTAACTAATGACGAATAAGGAGGACATCATAGATCCACGTTCCTACTGGAATAATGTACAAGTACTTGCGTTTTCGTCAAATGTACGGGCAGTGAATATAAGAAATTGCGAAAAAAAGAGTTAATTTTTAGTTATAGGGGTGTGAATACAGTATAGTAACTCCCTGATTATAATACTGTATAAGAATTTGCGAAAAGGGTGTGAATATAGTAATTCCCTTAATTTATTTGAAAACCATTAATCAATGCACAAGACTATGTAATCCAGACAGTAACGAACTAGAGAAAATCATCTTACACAATAGTCATGAATCATCCATTGCAGCACATCCGGGTAAACTGAGCGCATACTTTTTAATATCGCAATGGTATTGGTGGAATAATATGCAGAATGACGTCCAAGAATATGTTCAGAGTTGTGAAACGTGTATGCGGTATAGCACGTCTAAGAAAAATGGGTTGATGTAAGCCATTGCTGCACCATCAGAATGCTGGCACACGATATCGATGGATTGTATCACGAATTTACCAGAATCCGATGGATATATATAATTCTATCATGGTGATTGTTTGCAAGCTATCAAAGGGACCAGCCCACTTTCTAACAAATACAACTACGACAGCACCAGAGATTGCTTAAATATTCTTTAACAATGTAATAAGGTACTATGGAGTTCCGAAAGTGATTATAAGCGATCGAGATCCAAAGTTCATTAGTAAATTTTGGACCACTCTTATGAAATTAATGGGAATAAAAAAAGTCATGACAACTGCTCACAGAGCACAAGCGGATGGCCAAACAGAACGTCAAAACAGGACCTTAGAAGACTCATTACGATGCTTTACATCTTATCATGGAAAAGATTGGAACAAGTATTTACCATTCATTGAATATGCGCATGCCACACTGACGACTGCATCAACTAAAGTATCACCATTTGAGATTGATACAGGAAGAAAAACTTGGGATCCTATCGTCCCAACGAAGAGTCAAAACCAGAAATTATACGAATCGAATGTCGAGTACGCGAGCCACATGATGAATGAAAGGCAAGTATAATCAAACAAGCTCAATTAAACATTGTAAAAGCGCAAGAACGACAAAAGCTGTATTATGATAAGAAGCGCAAAAACACAAGCTTCAACCTAGAAGAACTTGTACTAGTATCCAAAGACGGCATTAATTTCAAGCATCAATGCGGACAAAGAACTGATCGTAAATTTCTTCCGAAGTGGATCGGACTTTTGAAATTATCGAGGAACTTAGCGACAACGTGGTAAAGTTTCAACTTCCTCAACATCTAACAATGCATCCTACTTTCAACATCGGCAAATCAAACAAAAAGAAAGCAAACCCCGAAGATTTCATGGTAGGAATTTACCTGAAACAATCGCAGTAAGAGTCGACGATCATCATGAGAAAACGTATGTAATCGATAAACTCTTGAAGAAACGAAATGTCAAGAAACAAGTGGAATACATAGTTAAATCGAATGGTTATCCCATTGAAGAAAGTACTTGGGAGCCAGAAAATCAAAGTAAGCACGTGACGCATTGGAGCAAGTTACTGAGCGATATGAAAAACTCATAATTACATAAACGAAGTTGAAATCAGACTTCTAGAATCAGCCAATCAGAACAGCTACGATGATAGATTAAAGTCGGGGGGAATGTAATGATTTACTCAAATAGGTCAGTAAATAGTCAGTAATAAGTCAGTAAACAATCAGTATCAAGCAGTAATCAGTCAGTCAGCAATCAGTATAAAGCAGTAATCAATCAGTAATCAATCAGTATCAATCAGTATCAAGCAGTAATCAGTCACTAAGGATTCAATATCAATGAGTAAGCAGTCAGTAATCAGTCAGTAAGAATTTTAGTCAGTATTCGTAGGTAATACTGTAGTCAGTAATATTAGCAGTAGCAACGTCGTCTGAGTATAAAGGTTGCGAGCTAATATATTCATTACTCATTTACCCACATATCCGTCAAAGCCCATTAGACTGAGAACTGTAGATTACTCTCATTGATCATAATAAATGTTTAAGTGAACCTGTCTCCAAATGTCTACCATGTCTTGCATTCGTATTGCATATTCTTCGCTCTCAGTGCTGGGCCAACTGTCTGTTGAATCATTACCATCGTCTGTATCCTCCGGATATTCTGTCACTACTCTGGTGGCACTCTTGATGATCAGGCGATGATTGTGCAACTCAGGATTGTGATAGTCTTCGCGAGGCGTAATGCCCTTTATCGCTTGCATACCCATCTCATTGGTGGCTATAATATCGGGAGACATCACAGATATAAGCGATATCAGACGGTCGTAATCTATGAATCCTGCCATACAGATAGCATAGGTAGCTACCATGGAATCGATGAAATTGTCAGCAAAGTCAACAATAATGCCCCTTGTTGCACTCTGTACAGCTATTCCAAATAGGGTAATCAGAGCATCTCTTGCAGTTATTATTAGTTTGTCGGAGCTCAGTCTAAGGTATATGCACTCCGTGAGGAATTTAGATTTGTCGTGGTTGGAGAACACCAACTGGGGTAGCTGTTGTCCTGCCTCTAGCCTCTTTATGGTTAGGACTATTTTCCTGCGAGTAAACCATCGTTGCCGTAATTTGTTGACCTCATGCCATGGGTCATTACTAGCAAAGAATGCTGTACACGACACTTTAACGTCTCCTATTAAGGATGCAAATGACTCACCACCAGCTGTGCATTTCCACAACTTCATATTAAGATACCCATTGCGCAAGTTTACTTCTCCACTACAGATGAAACGAGAGCTGGCTGCAGCAACTAAGTCGGTATTGCTCAACTCCCTGTCTCCTTGGACGTAATCTCTTGTCAGCGCTCTTATTGCTCCACTTAATACGTTTTGCAGTATATTGAAAGTAGTGCTCTTACCATCTCCTCCTCCTCCGTACAGATAAACAATACGTGGCTCATTAACTGGGTCTAACATACCATTGCCTATTATCCACATTATTGAAAGGAGAGAGTTGGAAGGTATCACATTAGACAGCACCTTCTGCGCTATAGTAGTGCCTGTTTACCTTGTAGGACGTGGTACTACGATAGATAAGACTGGAGATATGCAGAATCCCTTTGTTCTACTTGTTGTAACGGACTTTATCGTGGCATCTAGACCGTCAGATACGGGACCGAATTTCACATAATCCATATGTAAGCTTACAGACAGTCTCCAGGTCCAAAAGCAAACACTTGGTGGAACAGAAGTAACCTCAGAAGATATCCTCATGGCATAGTCGATATACGGTTCTGCTGCAGCGTAAAATTTAACCGTAACATTGTCGAAGCCCAAAGAGTTAGAAAAGTATCTTGATGCTTTCAGTCCCTTCGCGTAGTGCCAGGTCATCTCACTCGGCAGTAATATGTAGAGCCAAGAATTGTACTTTACTATCTGCTTTGACTCTGTGCACATACGCTTTATCCATACGCTCTTGCTATCAAGGAGTCCCTCGAATTCTCCGCCACCCGAGAAATTGTCTATCTTACTGTCCACCCATCGAGGATTGAGAGCTAATAGATCTGCAGCTGAGAAATGGGACCTACGTAATCTCGTTCTTCGTGTTGTCATTACCTTACCAACACTAAGAGCTTATGCGGATAATGGAGTCATATCAAGACTTGATTAGCCAAGGTTGGTGTCCTCTGTGGATATGGTTTATGGTTTATGGTTTATGGTTTATGGTTTATGGTTTATGGTTTATGGTTTATGGTTTAGGGTTTAGGGTTTATGGTTTATGGTTTATGGTTTATGGTTTATGGTTTATGGTTTATGGTTTATGGTTTATGGTTTAGGGTTTATGGTTTAGGGTTTTAGGGTTTTATGGTTTATGGTTTATGGTTTATGGTTTATGGTTTAGGGTTTATGGTTTAGGGTTTAGGGTTTATGGTTTAGGGTTTATGGTTTAGGGTTTATGGTTTAGGGTTTATGGTT